>CM077258.1:15937500-15952500 GCA_039654775.1 Spinibarbus caldwelli
CACTCGATTAAACTTGTCAGCTCATTAATAGAGACTTTAAGACCTGAAGTGGGTCAGAAAAGGTAAAGAGAGTTGAGAGAAAACACGATGTCACGATGTGTGTCAGATCCGTGTCATGTTCAGCAGCAGCAGCTCTTAAAGAAACAGCACCCAAAATAACCTATTAACCCAGCCGTCTGTTCATCAAAGAAAAAAAGAAGAAATCAATAACTTTTATAACTTTAAGGATTCATCTATATTTAATTTAGAATTTAGTGTTTGATAACTTTATTCAATTTCTGTATATTTCCTACTTGCTGAAGGGCACAGTAGCTAAATATGACATTGGTTATAATGGGTTTATGTGAAGATTGTTTAAAGTTCACTTAAAGTTATTTTAATAAGTCTAATAAATATTAAAATTGATAGCTCTCAATTATACTGCAATGTTGAATGGCTATAGTCAATGGTTAAATATTAGGAAAAAAAAGAACAGTTTTATAGAGGCATCAGTAGTATTGGGATCAGTGATACTGGCTTTCTGTCATAAAAAAAAAAGATGCTATTAAACAAATATTGAAAATATACCATGTTTATGTTGTTTCTACATTAATTTGAAGATTAAATGTGAAATTATTGCAATATAAAAGTGTATTTTAAAAATTTTAAAGTTTTAAGTGGGATTAAGTGGGATTAATATAATATGTATGTATGTGTATATATGCATATATGTACAGTCAGGTCCATAAATATTGGGACATCGACACAATTCTAACATTTTTGGCTCTATACACCACCACAATGGATTTCAAATGAAACGAACAAGATGTGCTTTAACTGCAGACTGTCAGCTTTAATTTGAGGGTATTTACATGCAAATCAGGTGAACGGTGTAGGAATTACAACAGTTTGCATATGTGCCTCCCACTTGTTAAGAGACCAAAAGTAATGGGACAATTGGCTTCTCAGCTGTTCCATGGCCAGGTGTGTGTTATTCCCTCATTATCCCAATTACAATGAGCAGATAAAAGGTCCAGAGTTCATTTCAAGTGTGCTATTTGCATTTGGAATCTGTTGCTGTCAACTGTCAAGATGAGATCCAAAGAGCTATCACTATCAGTGAAGCAAGCCATCATTAGGCTGAAAAAACAAAACAAACCCATCAGAGAGATAGCAAAAACATTAGGCGTGGCCAAAACAACTGTTTGGAACATTCTTAAAAAGAAGGAATGCACCGGTGAGCTCAGCAATACCAAAAGACCCGGAAGACCACGGAAAACAACTGTGGTGGATGACCGAAGAATTCTTTCCCTGGTGAAGAAAACGCCCTTCACAACAGTTGGCCAGATCAAGAACACTCTCCAGGAGGCAGGTGTATGTGTGTCAAAGTCAACAATCAAGAGAAGACTTCACCAGAGTGAATACAGAGGGTTCACCACAAGATGTAAACCATTGGTGAGCCTCAAAAACAGGAAGGCCAGATTAGAGTTTGCCAAACGACATCTAAAAAAGCCTTCACAGTTCTGGAACAACATCCTATGGACAGATGAGACCAAGATCAACTTGTACCAGAGTGATGGGAAGAGAAGAGTATGGAGAAGGAAAGGAACTGTTCATGATCCTAAGCATACCACCTCATCAGTGAAGCATGGTGGTGGTAGTGTCATGGCGTGGGCATGTATGGCTGCCAGTGGAACTGGTTCTCTTGTATTTATTGATGATGTGACTGCTGACAAAAGCAGCAGGATGAATTCTGAAGTGTTTCGGGCAATATTATCTGCTCATATTCAGCCAAATGCTTCAGAACTCATTGGACGGCGCTTCACAGTGCAGATGGACAATGACCCAAAGCATACTGCAAAAGCAACCAAAGAGTTTTTGAAGAGAAAGAAGTGGACTGTTATGCAATGGCCAAGTCAATCACCTGACCTGAATCCGATTGAGCATGCATTTCACTTGCTGAAGACAAAACTGAAGGGAAAATGCCCTAAGAACAAGCAGGAACTGAAGACGGTTGCAGTAGAGGCCTGGCAGAGCATCACCAGGGATGAAACCCAGCGTCTGGTGATGTCTATGCGTTCCAGACTTCAGGCTGTAATTGACTGCAAAGGATTTGCAACCAAGTATTAAAAAGTGAAAGTTTGATTTATGATTATTATTCTGTCCCATTACTTTTGGTCCCTTAACAAGTGGGAGGCACATATGCAAACTGTTGTAATTCCTACACCGTTCACCTGATTTGGATGTAAATACCCTCAAATTAAAGCTGACAGTCTGCAGTTAAAGCACATCTTGTTCGTTTCATTTGAAATCCATTGTGGTGGTGTATAGAGCCAAAAATGTTAGAATTGTGTCGATGTCCCAATATTTATGGACCTGACTGTATATATAATATAATATAATGTATGTGTATATGTATGTATACACACATATATCTACACATACACATACATATGCATACATATATATATTATACACCACACACACACACTTTGTATATATATATACACATTTTGTGTGTGTGTATATGTATATTTGTATATGTATATATACTAGTGCTGTCAATCGATTTAAAAAAAATTAACTAATTAATCGCACATTTTTCTGAAATTAATCGCGATTAATCCCACCTAACATTAAAGTTTTTAAATATACTTTTATATTGCAATAATTCCACATTCAATCTCCAAATTAATGTACAAACAACATTAAGACAATATAATTTTTTATATTTGTTTAATGCCATCTTTTTTTTTTTTATGATTGAAGCCCAGTATCACTGATACAATACTGATTTCTCTATAACCCCCCCCCCCAATATTTAACCATTGACTATAGTCATTCAACATTAGAGTATGATTGAGCTATCAATTTTAACATTTACTAGACTTAAAAAAAGAATTCTAATTTAAGTGAACTTAAAACAGTTTTCACATAAATCCATTATAATAAATGTCATATTTACCTGTGCCCTTCAGCAGAAATATACAGAAATTGAAGTTGAAGTTATCAAACACTAAATTCTCAATTAAATATAGATGAATCCTTAAAGCTATAAAAGTTATAAGTTCTTTTTTTTCCCTCTTTTTTTCTTTGTCCTTTGATTAATAGAAATCACAGCAGCTGGTTATTAGGTTATTTTGGCTGTTATTTCTTTAAGAGCTGTCGCTGCTGAACATGACGCGGTTCTGACACGCATCATATTTTTTCTCAACTCTCTTTACCTTTTCTGACCCACTTCAGGTCTTAAAGTCTCTATTAATGAGCTGACGAGTTGAATTGGGTGTGTTAGATGAGGAAGACAGTGATGGGCTGCTCCAGGACAGTTTTGAAAACAATTTCAGAGACATGTTCTAAAATGTGACTAATATAAAGGTGCATCTCAATAAATTAGAATGTCGTGGAAAAGTTCATTTATTTCAGTAATTCAACTCAAATTGTGAAACTCGTGTATTAAATAAATTCACTGCACACAGACTGAAGTAGTTTGAGTCTTTGGTTCTTTTAATTGTGATGATTTTGGCTCACATTTAACAAAAACCCACCAATTCACGATCTCAACAAATTAGAATAATTTATTTAATACACGAGTTTCACAATTTGAGTTGAAGTATTGAAATAAATTAACTTTTCCACGACATTCTAATTTATTGAGATGCACCTGTATATACATATATGTATGTGTGTATATATGTGGGTGTGTGTGTATATATATATTTATACATATATGTATATGTGTGTGTGTATATGTATATGTGTGTGTATATATACATACATGTATGTATGTATGTATGTATGTATGTATGTATGTATGTATGTGTGTGTGTGTGTGTGTGTATATAATATATGTGTGTGTGTGTATATGTGTGTGTTTGTGTATATATATGTGTATGTATGTGTGTGTGTATATATATATATGTGTGTATGCATGCTTTTCGGCATTTAGTATTTTTATATTACTATAGTTTTTTTTATTTTGTTTTCTTTCTTTAAGTTTTTAGTTTTATGTACTTTTGTGATTTTTTTTTTTGCTTTTTTTATATTTATATATATTTTTTATTTATTTCAAAAAAGTTTTAAAAGTTTTAGTTAACTATACAAACACAAATTAATAAATAACTGATATGAAAAATGTAGTTAAATTAAATTAATTTTTAAATGAAATTAAATTAATACTTTAGTTAAATTAAAATAAGCCTGACCCTTTGACCAGAACAAGCTTCTACGTGGACCAGACTTGAAGCTGCTGCTCAAAATTCTGGCTACGCAAGACTACTCTCCCCATTTCTCCTTGATTATACAGAAGCTAGCAAGTGCATGGCGAAGAGTTGATTGAGTGCTTCAATTCTTCACTCACTGCCTCCTTCCACGCCTCACAGCTGTGCAGTTATGCCGTGACTTTTCACGCTCATTCTGCATTCATGTTTGTTTTCTCTGTGTGTGTGTGTGAGAGAGAGAGAGTGCATGTTCTTTGTGTTGTGTGTGTGTGTGGGTGCACTGTCTCTGGGTGACCCTGGTAATGGGTTTCTAATTACTTTGAATTGTTGCTAAATTGCAGCTGCTCATTTGTATTGGTCCATTTTTGCAGGGAAGAGATTGGACAAGGGCATTAGGGGGCTTGGAAAAACTGAGTGATGGAGGTGCAGGAGAGAGCGAGGAAAAAGACACTGGGAGAGAGAAGCAAGATGAATGAAGCGGATGAACCTTTCTCACCTAACAGGGGGACGGGCTGAGACATTAGTGCATTGTTGTAGTGTGTTTTCTGCAAGTGTATTGATTTACTTTTTAATGGACAGCCAACTAATGGTATATATCATTACGGGGCGTGCGAGATGCCAAAAGTTTTAAGGGTGAAAGTTAGCTGGAGAGAAGACTTGGTAATTAAAGGTCAAATATGAATTTGAGGGGAATGGCGTAGGAGGAAAGAAACTGATTGACGCAAGGTTTTTTTTATTTTTTTTTTTATTTTTTTTTTTTAAGCTGAATGTGGACTACCCACTCGAACCCATTGCTCTCTCTACAGGGGGTATTTCATTCCTTTGTGGGTTTGGTCTTATGACCTTTTGCTTGTATAGTGTTGCATCAGATAATGGAGTGCTGTTTACTGTCAACGTGATTTTAGTTGTTTGGATTTGTTGTGGTATTGATGTGCAAAGCTTCTGTCCTTTCTGATTTGGCTCTGAATGGTGCAGATAAAATCAAGCGCTCCTAGGGGGCCCTTGAGAGCCCTCTATGTGATGACAGAGACTTGTTCCGTGCCAGCATCCCTCTCCAGGTGTGTTTGTGTGTGTTTCCTTAGCAGCAGGTAACCATAGGCTGATCGGCTCAAGCGCTTTGTCAACAACCGTGTGTAATGATGCTGTTTAAACAGGCTGGTTGGACCCGACACCTGCACACACTTCTGACCAGAGATAAGACGGTGAGGGACAGTGTTCCCATTAATCTGCACAGGGGCTCAACTGTGCTCTTCTGATGTTATTTCTCCCCAGACTGGAATATATTCAACACTGAAATCAGACCAAAACATTTGTGGGAAAAGACAAGAGATTTCTTGAATTTGAGCGGCCACTCGATTGTCCTTTGTATGTCTATAAGTCTATCTGTCTGTCTATTTATCTTTCTTTCTATCTATGTGTCATTCTGTTGTCCTTTCTAGCTGTCGTTTTATCATTCTGTCATCTTTTCTAGCTGTCTCTGTCGTCCTTTCTAGCTGTCGCTCTGTTGTCCTTTCTAGCTGTCGCTCTGTCGCTCTCTGTCGTCCTTTCTAGCTGTCGCTCTGTTGCTCTCTGTCGTCCTTTCTAGCTGTCGCTCTGTCGTCCTTTCTGGCTGTAGCTCTCTGTCGTCCTTTCTAGCTGTCGTTCTGTCGCTCTCTGTTGTCCTTTCTAGCTGTCGCTCTCTGTCGTCCTTTCTAGCTGTCTCTTGTCCTTTCTAGCTGTCACTCTGTCATTCTGTCATCCTTTATAGCTGTCGCTCTGTCGTTTTGTCAATCTTTCTAGCTGTCCCTATGTCATCCTTTCTAGCTGTTGCTCTGTCGCTCTGTTGTCCTTTCTAGCTGTTGCTCTGTCGTTCTGTTGTCCTTTCTAGCTGTCGTTTTATCATTCTGTCATCCTTTCTAGCTGTTGCTCTGTCGCTCTGTTGTCCTTTCTAGCTGTTGCTCTGTTGTTCTGTCGTTCTTTCTAGCTGTTGTTCTGTCATTCTTTCTAGGTTTCGCTCTGTTGTCCTTTCTAGCTGTCGCTCTGTTGTCCTTTCTAGCTGTCGCTCTGTTGTTCTGTCATTCATTCTAGCTGTTGTTCTGTCATTCTTTCTAGCTGTCGCTCTGTTGTTCTGTCATTCTTTCTAGGTTTCGCTCTGTCATCCTTTCTAGCTGTCGCTCTGTTGTCCTTTCTAGCTGTCACTCTGTTGTTCTGTCATTCTTTCTAGCTGTTGTTCTGTCATTCTTTCTAGCTGTCGCTCTGTTGTTCTGTCATTCTTTCTAGGTTTCGCTCTGTCGTCCTTTCTAGCTGTCGCTCTGTTGTTCTGTTGTCTTTTCTAGCTGTCGCTCTGTTGTTCTGTCATCCTTTCTAGCTGTCATTCTTTCTAGCTGTCGTTCTGTCATTCTTTCTAGCTGTCGTTCTGTCATCCTTTCTTGCAGTTGCTCTGTCATCCTTTCTAACTGTCGCTCTGTCGTTCTGTTGTCATTTCTAGCTGTCTCTCTGTCGTTCTGTCATCCTTTCTTGCAGTTGCTCTGTCATCCTGTCGTCCTTTCTAGCTGTTCTTCTGTCTTCTTTTCTAGCTGTCACTCTGTCTTCCTTTCTAGCTGTCGCTCTGTCTTGCTGTTGCCCTTTCTAGCTGTCGCTGTTGTTCTGTCGTCCTTTCTAGCTGTCACTCTGGCGTTCTGTCATCCTTTCTAGCTGTTGCTCTGTTGTTCTGTCATTCTTTCTAGCTGTCACTCTGTCGTTCTGTCATTCTTTCTAGCTGTCACTCTGTCATTTTGTCATCCTTTCTAGCTGTCGCTCTGTTGTCCTTTCTAGCTGTCGCTGTTGCTCTGTCCTTTCTAGCTATCGCTCTGTTGTTCTGTCATTCTTTCTAGCTGTCGCTCTGTTGCTCTGTCATTCTTTCTAGCTGTTGCTCTGTCGTTCAGTCATCCTATCTAGCTGTCACTCTGCTGCTCTGTCTTTCTTTCGTCCTTTCTAGCTGTCATTTTGTTGTTCTGTCATTCTAGCTATTGTTCGATCTATCGGTTGTACAGTATGTGTGTGCATGTACAATCTCTAATATTGTTTTAATTTTAATACTTCTATTGATGTTAATTAATAGTCTTTATTATTAAAGGTGTGGTTGACTTTTTTTTTTTAATTTTTTTTTTTTTTTAGGCTTGATTGTATTTATGGGGTGCAGTCTAACATGTTAATGTTTTAAAAAAAAGAAAAAAAAAGAAAAAAAAAAGCTTTTTCACACAATTTACCTTTGTTCCACACTGCTCTGTCCCTTCTCCTATGAACACGCTGATCTTTTCCTGCTTTTATGAAGCCCTTCCCTCAGAAATACGCAATGGGCTCAGATTGGTTAGCTGGTCTAATGTGTTGTGATTTGGCTAAACCGCCTCTAGTGCGCGTTTAAACATCACGCCCCTCACCTCAGTGGCATGTACTCCGGTTGTATTGTAAACAATGGCGTCGTCTATATTGCTTATCAGTTTGAGCCTGATTAAGACCCAGAGAATATTAGTGAAGAGGATCGCGCAGAACCTGTGCAAGCATGGCTCTTAATGGTATGTTTTTTTTTGTTTGTTGTTGTCTCATACTTTTAGATACGCTGCTATTTGTAAATGCTACTGCTTCTGTTAGCTTTTAATATACGGTTTTATCCTGATTAAAGTTTTAATACAGTACGGCAACCGCACACGCGTCCATGTATACTATACGGTAACGGTAAGCTACAATGACAAACTAGCTTGCATAAGGTTTATTAACAAAAATGAATAAGATGAGGTATGGCATACACCACATGCTGTTTTATATACCGACTAATAAATTACAGAATGTTTAGCAAACACTGAGGAATCAGATAAATAAATAAATAAACAAAAGAAAGCCTCCATAGTGTAACGTAAGGTAAAAAGCAAAGATATCAAGTTTTTCAAAATGAAAACAAAAAGGAAAGTAAAACAAACTGGCTGTGGTGACAGTGCTTGCATGTTTTTTTTCCACAAGAATACCAACGTTTACCACCTCTGGTTTAAGAAGCTGTCTTTTACTTTACTTTAGCTTGAAAACCAAATCCTCCATCCACCATCGTTTCCTTAATATTCGCATCATTTTTTACCCTGCGCGGCACGCACCTTCCAGGCTGTACACCTGAAGCGCTCTCACTGGCAGCGCCTCTCTTCACTTGATGAGTGAAATCTGACTCCTGCTACAATTTGCCGCAACACGCTGTATGGAGCAGACGCTTTGGAGCAGTGCAGACCATGCACTCGCACAAATGCGACCACGTCAAATTTGAAGTCGCACATGAGCCCTGATACCTCTTAAAAATTTAACTTAAATTTATTTATTATTTTTTAGTTCAGTGATTATTATTATTTTTTTTCCTTTTTTTTTCTTCTCCATTTTCTGTCCCTAAACCTTTATAATATAATGTTAGGGAGTAGAAAATTGAAAATATCTGTAATTAAATGAGTATATGACATTAAAATAAAAATGACCAGTATATGACATTAAAATGAAAATGTTAATATTGTAAATATATAATAATATTTTTATCAATATTATTGTAGAATTATTGTTTTTTTAAATATAATTTATTATTATTTATTTATATTAAATGTTAGCCATTTACAGTTATTAAATAACTTCTTTCTTTCTTTCTTTCTTTCTTTCTTTCTTTCTTTCTTTCTTTTTCTTTACATTTTTAAAATTATTTAATTATTTGTACCATTTTCTACTCCTGAACCTTTATACACAGTTAGAGAAAAAAACTGAATATATCAATCATGTATTCAGTCAATATATTATGGTAATTTTAAAAAGTTTGTGTATATACAGAAAATATTGTCACACATCAGACTTTGACATTCTCTCGGCTTGGATACTTAAGTGTCGTTATATTTTGATTTCTTTAAAATCTGGTAGGATCCTATTCAGGAGCATTGGAAGATTTAAACATTGTGGAAGAACACACAGAGTCAATCACACGACAACACGGTGTCACTCAAGGGCTCAGTCTGTGTTTTATGACTGACTGGGATTGTTCCACTCCCACATAATTTCTGCATATGCTGCTGCCTGGCTTTGGCAATTAAAATGGAATAGAGAATCAGACTGAATATATTAACATGGCTCCCCCACCTCATCACTGAGCAGCTTCCATCACCATTCTCATGCTGATCGTTGCAGTCGCCTGTGTTCTGCGGTCCTCCTTTTTCTCTCTGCTCTCTTGTTTTGTCTGTCTAATGCTCCCAGTCTTCATTGTTTGTGTCTTTCTTCAGCACTCTCTCACTCTTTCTCATCTGTCTGACTGTAGGCTGCTTAAATGCTGTGCCGTCTGGAGATTTGAAGGGTACACGATGGCAGTTAGGGAGTAGTAGTGTGTGGTGTTGGTTTTTTTTTTTCTTTTCTTCCTTGTAAATGTGAAATGTAATTTTTCAGAAGGCATTGACCAGCACTGTGATTCATTCAGGTTCCTGAATCAACATCCTTTGTTGATCCTCAAACAACAGACCTAACAAATAAGCATTGCTGAGTAATAAAAAAAAAAAAAAAAAAGAGGAAAAAAATATATAAAATTGCAATTAATGATTCAACCCCTTTTCTGAACTTTTCTGAAGTGTTTTTTTTTCCTGCAGTTTAGTGCCATATTGAAAGTGATAATGTATATAATGTAATATTTGTAAATTACTTTTTCTAATACAGTTATATCATAATTATTCAAACCCTATTCAGCACTGCTGTTTTTAAGTCACTTATTTGTAATATATACACAACTGTGTATATATAAAAGCGCGCGCACACACACGCATATGTATATATATATATGTGTGTGTGTGTGTGTATATATATATATATATATATATATATATATATATATATATATAATATAATATAATATAATATAATATATATATATATATATATATATATATATATATATATATATATATATATATAATATATATATATAATATAATATTTATTACACATACAGGTGCATCTCAATAAATTAGAATGTCGTGGAAAAGTTCATTTATTTCAGTAATTCAACTCAAATTGTGAAACTCGTGTATTAAATCAATTCAATACACACAGACTGAAGTAGTTTAAGACTTTGGTTCTTTTAATTGTGATGATTTTGGCTCACATTTAACAAAAACCCACCAATTCACTATCTCAACAAATTAGAATACTTCATAAGACCAATAAAAAAAAAAATAAAAATTGTGAATTGTTGGCCTTCTGGAAAGTATGTTCATTTACTGTATATGTACTCAATACTTGGTAGGGTCTCCTTTTGCTTTAATTACTGCCTCAATTCAGCGTGGCATGGAGGTGATCAGTTTGTGGCACTGCTGAGGTGGTATGGAAGCCCAGGTTTCTTTGACAGTGGCCTTCAGCTCATCTGTATTTTTTGGTCTCTTGTTTCTCATTTTCCTCTTGACAATACCCCATAGATTCTCTATGGGGTTCAGGTCTGGTGAGTTTGCTGGCCAGTCAAGCACACCAACACCATGGTCATTTAATCAACTTTTGGTGCTTTTGGCAGTGTGGCCAGGTGCCAAATCCTGCTGCAAAATGAAATCAGCATCTTTAAAAAGCTGGTCAGCAGAAGGAAGCATGAAGTGTTCCAAAATTTCTTGGTAAATGGGTGCAGTGACTTTGGTTTTCAAAGAACATAATAGACCAACACCAGCAGATGATATTGCACCCCAAATCATCACAGACTGTGGAATTGGTGAGTTTTTGTTAAATATGAGCCAAAATCATCACAATTAAAAGAACCAAAGACTTAAACTACTTCAGTCTGTGTGCAGTGAATTTATTTAATACACGAGTTTCACAATTTGAGTTGAATTACTGAAATAAATTAACTTTTCCACGACATTCTAATTTATTGAGATGCACCTGTATATATTATATATGCATATATACATGATTCAGCTGCCACTTGTTCTTGCATAAATCACATAAGCTTATTTCTGATTATTGAAATTGCATACATTGACACTTCTATGGCAAAAGACATAGAACAACCACTCTTCAACTCTTCTGCTTAAAAAACAGTTCAGATTGCCATTCAGTTGAAGTTTGAAGATGCTGATGACACACTTTTAAGAAATGGTTCATTTATCAGCCACAGTCTATTGCATTATCCCACATAATGCACTGTTGCCTGGGATTTACATGCATGCCAGGAAAAAAGAGTCACAGACAAATGAGTCATTGCTTAAAATGCCACTATTAGTGCATTCTCATCTCATTCTGATGCTTTTAACAGGTTAGTTATGAAACAAATATGAAATTCTCTTCTGGATCTATGGCAGATCAGGATATTGTATATTTTGGGAAGTTTGGTAGGCGATGCATGTTTGCTGAATCAGGGCCTGTTCATATAATAGTGCAGTAATCCTTTTAAGCTATTGTTTCAGATTATTACGTAAGTCATTGTAGCTTTCCAGCCATGGATTACTTGGAGTAAGCATTGCTATGGGAGCAGTATAGATGCATATAGTCAGGAGAAGCTTGAGCGAGAGGGGTAAGGGAGCGTGGAAGTGAACATTGTGCCCTTGAGACTGTGTCAGTGGCCCCTTATAGCTGTGATTTTATGAGTACATTGAATCCCAGAATCTGTTTTCACTGCTGCAGATTATTCTTTCTGTCTAGCTCTGAAAAGCCAAACTGCTAAATAGATCATACATTGATTATACAGTACACTCTTGAGACAACATTGTGAATAAACAACTTTTATGAGCGTTTTTCTTTTTTTTTTTTTTTTTAAATGAAAATTGCAAATTCCCTAGTTATCGGCTTAAATGGTCTCTTCTTATTTTTTAATGGAATATTGCAATATTGCGGGAATATTGTTTATTATAAATTATTTATACTTACGCATTCTACTTGCACATCAAAATTGTTAATGTCCCCTCAAAAGCTTTGCCGCTACAAAAGCTTTGCTTTAATCCGTTTCACTTGGATATGTCACAGTAGTGAAAGAAAATCATTTCACAGTTTCTTTTTCCATTTCCAATTTGATCATTCACTGAATTCACTTAAGTGTTAAGTTAACATCTGATTTGATTAAGTTTGTGTGTCTTTAAAAGAAAGGTTTCTTCCTGACAGAACAAAGAGATTAATTTTACAAATAAACTTCTTTTATAAGGTTTCAAAGTTGTATTTTTTTTTTTTGTCTAAAACGTCAGATAAGCCCCATTCTGTATTCTCAATTCATTCTTAATTTAAATTCAGTGCTAGATTTCTCAGTTTATAATAAATATTTGATATGACAGTTGGATTATTTATATATCAGATTGTTGACATACTGTGTAAGGAAAAATACGTTTTGTGAGTAAATGGAGGTTGCATGAAAACATAAGCGAATATCTCTGAATCCAAAAATAAATACATTGAAGTACATATAAGCTTTAGTTTTTGCACTTTTCACCCCAGTTTTTAACCTGATACTCATAATTCAGTTTTAAATTTGTTTGGTGGGTTTCTGAAAGATTACCTAACATTAATGCTAACATAGCATTACTAAGAACAGCTTTTGAATGCAGAATTAACGTCGTAATCATTTTAACTCATCCACACTGACTTGCCCTGTCAGTTCAGTAACTGCAGGGACAGTTTTTATGGGTTAAGTGTCTTGATCAGGGTCCATAAAAAAGCTGAATTGTTTCACCTAGTTTGGATTCAACTTGCAACCTTATTGTTTGCTGCTCCAATCCCAAATATATAATCTGATAAATGTCATTTTAACAATTCCAGATCTGCTGGAGTATTTACACAATGAAAATAATAGGGATAATCCATTAAGCTGATTTTGATGTTTCATTTGGTAATTATTTCAGCTTGCAGCTATAATGACCAGAGTTCATGTGAGAGATGTTATCATTATACGCCAGTGTCATAAAGACATATGCGTGCAATATTCAGAGATTGTTTGTACCGTTGTTAAAAAATTAATGAGGCCTAGCCAGATAATGTTGAGAGCTGTGCAAACATATTGCCTTTGCCATCGCCATGTGTGTATGTGCATATAAATGTATTGCTGCAGTGTTATCAAAAGCATGCTGTGCGGTATACGTCGGCCTTCGAGAAATCCTACATTTTCTAAATACCTCCATGCTGGAGATAAAAAAGGCAGACACTTTGTAGCATAAATTGATGCACAGAATGAAGTAAAATACTATCTCGCTGCTCTTTTATTGGTTAAAAATATTTTCGGACCCACTGGTGCTTTCAGGTTTTGTCTTGCACACACACACTTTGTAATTTGATTATTTGTTCATTGTTGAATTGTGAAGTTTTAGCCTTTTGAATGCCTTTTATTCCTTCTGATATATGGTGAAACAAATATTAGTAATGTGGAATAAATACCTTGTAGTGTTTTCCCTGCATGCTGACATTGATTCCCAACAAAAGCCTGCAGATATGCATCTTTTCCCCCATTAGAGTCAACCCGGTTCACTCCTCTTTGCGCCTGTAAGAATAAAATTGACCTGATACATGAGGATGAGGAATTGTGGGACATGAGGAATGAGTTCGGTGAATCTAGGGTGAGTAAATATATCAGTGTGATTTATATGGCTCTTAATAAATCCAACTTTACACTGGGGAAAGCACTTATCCAATAAGATGGCAGATTCAGCCAAATGTAGCCAATCAGCCCTGGAAAAGCCTAGTTCATTCAATTGAGCTGAGGGAGTGATTTAATTGTGAAGCTATTGAGGCCGGATCAAGCGCTAGCTGTTAGCCATGAGTCTAGCAGGCATTTCCTGTTTGAATGTTGCTGAGTGACTCGCTTGTTTCCTTCTACAATCCCCTCATCCCACTCCTTGTCAAACTTATGAAGCGGATTGCTAGTTGTCAGGCCTGTCTAATAGAAGTTATTGGAGCAAGCAGGCATCTCGTGCATTCTTGCCTCACTGGTGTGAATGCTGCCTCGGCGTGTTGCACCTGCTGGAATGTCAAGCGGTTGAAAATGGTTGGAGTGAATCTGTTGTGATTCCATATCACTAAACGGGTCTGGCCTGATAACACGCACTCGTCTGGAGTGATAAAGTGTCGGGGTTGAATGTGATCTTTGTGGCTGTGGGGCCTGTGACAGGATGTGTTTTTGTTGTTTACCAAATGTAATATAACCACTGTCTCTGTTTCTCTCTCTCTCTGTCTCTCCCTCTCATCCAGTGTGGATCTGGTACACGCTCAGCTGAGAGTGTGTGAAGGTCGCAGCCTGCCCGAGCTGGGCTTGAAACAGGACAAGATACGGATCAATGGATATGCCATCCAGTGCCGTGTGACCACGGAGGACCCAGCACGTGGCTTCCAGCCTGACACGGGAAGACTGGAGGTAGGTTAACATCCTACATTTAATAGCTGGGCCATCACACATATTCCCTCAGCCATGTTTCCAGAGAGAAAAAAATGATTTTATTTATTTATTTTTTTTATCCTGACTGTTTTCTGAAAGACTGCAGTAGACATTGGCAGTCTGTGAAATATATTTTCAAACTTTATTTTACAGATTTTATTATAGCTGAAATAATTAAATTCAGTATTCAATACATATGGTATAGACCTTCATCACAAACTACAAACAACAAAAATGATGAATTGTGTTGATACAGAGCAGGGATTTTTAAACTTGTGTTTGTTCCCTTGTGAGAGACAGTTTAATTAAAATTTATTACATTGACAACATATTAACACTGACATTTTATTTATTATTATTTTTAACAAGTCTAAATGCAGATTTATTTTTCTTTACTGTTAAATCTACTGCTATCAATAGAATCAAATAGTTGCAATTAACCTTGTGATTTCT
>CM077258.1:15957500-16167500 GCA_039654775.1 Spinibarbus caldwelli
AAGATATTAAGCAGACAGTCTACTAATACTCTAATGACTGCTAGTTGACGTAGTCGCAAAGTTACTTACTGTTAGTAGAATGTCTAAAGTGGACTGTCGAACTAAAATGTTACCAATGGTGCTAATAACAAAGTATATGATTTGTGTGACTATATGTATTAGTATTATTTGTGTGCGTTTTCTGCAAGCACACAATGATCTGTGTTGTTTGTCAAAGGAAAAATGGTTATCATCTTGGGAACTAAAACATCTTTTTAATAAAATATTGCAAAATACAGTATCAGTATTGAACAGTTTGAATATACTTGATGAGAGCAAACACAAAAATTGGGTTTTATATTTAACATTGTCTGATATATTGAGATATGCTACTGTTCAAAAGTTTTTTTAAAGGGGTCCTATTATGCTCTTTTATAAAGTCTTGATTTTGTTTTGGGGGTGTACTAGAACATGCTCTCATGCTTGGTGGTTCGAAAATCACATTTTTCACATAATTTACATTATTACAATACCTTCCTCCCCAGCCTGGCCAAACGGCTCAATTAGTTCCAGGTTTGATGAAGGCCCGCCTTCCGAAAACCGAAATGTGTTGTGATTGGTTAGCTGTCCCAGTGCATTGTGATTGGCGAACAGCTTAGACGGTGTTTCAGTACTTCCCCGGCCCTTGACAAAACAGCAAGTTCGTCAATATTGCCATATCAATTCAGACCCCGAGAATATTGAATAAGAGGATCGCGCAGAACCTTTGCAGGCACGGATATTGCAAGACATATTAAATTGGTAATGATATTTTTATTTATTTATTTTTTTTTGGCTAAATCACGTTTTGGATATGTCAACAACAGCTTAAAAATAACTGCATTTACGATGTACAGATAAGTGCAGCGGTAATATATATTATGTTTATTGTTCTTTAATTCTATCATAACATGAATTGCAGTGAAACTGTTATACAGTTGAATTTATTTATATCATAGTCCCACAGTGTTACACTATTTGTGGCGGCATATATATGCAAATTAATTCTTTGCCAGCAGGAGGCGCTGTAGGAGCGAGAGAGAGCGAGGTTTCCCCGGAAATGCTGTACACAAAGCAGAGCTCCGCTCACAAACACTGCTTTATCAGACATTACATGCAAATTGAAATGAAAAAGACATCCAAAGCTTTCTGAAGACAGTCGGTTTCCATCAGAAATACAGTGAGATAAAAACACCCGCACCGGGTTTCGATTTTGAAACGTGCATTCGAATTTCCGGAGGCGGGATTTATTTTAATGATATTCTAATGGGCCAATTTGTGATGTCACAAATACAGGAAAACAACTTTGTAGTCCAAACGAGCCGTTTGTTGTAGTTCTTGAAAAGGGATTTTTTAAAATACGAAATATCTCCCTTTGGAGTTGACTTTGAGATTTGTAACTTTGTAGATCTTTTTATGCCCAAACCATACACACTACACACTGACTAAAATTCAAAAAGTGAAAAAGCATAATAGGACCCCTTTAAAGGGGTCATCGGATGCCCATTTTGCACTAGTTGATATGATTCTTTAAGGTCTTAATTAAAAGTCTGTAACATACTTTGGTTAAAATTTCTCAATGGTAGTGTAAAAAACACCTTTTTAAACATGTCAAAATCAGCCCTGTTTTTAGCAAGCCATTATAGTCCATGTTGCTTTAAATGCTAATGAGCTCTGCTCGCCTTGCCCCTCTCTTCCGTGGGGTGACGAGCAGTACTGTTTATTTTAGCCGCGAAACTGGCTAACTAGCACGTTATTAGGAAAGGCAATTTGCAAAGATTCATAAACCCTAATACTCACTTCTTCTGTAGATGAGGCTGGATCACGAATGATTTGCGTGAACATAGACGCATTTAGGCAGATGGGGATCGGCGGATTCTTCAAAGCGAAAGTAACGTTAATCCTCTGCGTCTTCAGCGTCTCAGATGTCGGGAGTAAATGTATAAATCTGCTAGATTCATTATTACATCCAACAACTAAACACCTCAATTGCTTAATCTGAGACATCTTGTCTTCCCCTGAACTGGAGTCGACACAATGGTGGTCGGACTGTTTACAGCTCACTCAGGGCAGGTCTAAAGGTAAGACGGACTTGTCAATCAGCTATAGTGGGAGCGGCCTGTACAGAACTATGTCATTCTGACAGGAATCTCAGAACAGCCTGATTTGAGAAGGGGGATTTTAAAATGGGGATTTAAAAAAAAAAAAAAACAATGGGTGGATTTTTATCATTATAGGATGGATATGTGTACACACATTTGTTCAAAGAACTTGAGAAGTGAATTTTGCATCTGATGACCCCTTTAAAGAAATTAATACATTTATTTATCAAGAATGCAATAGGCTACATTGAGCAAAATTGACAGTAAATACATTATAAATATAATAAATACCTAATGAATGGGGTTAAAACTCTTTAAACTGTAAAATTAGGATTTCCACTAAAATATTAAGCAGCACAACTGTTTTCAACATTGATGATAAGAAGTGTTTATCGAGCATCAAATCAGCATATTAGAATGATTTTTTTTTTTTTTTTTTTGAAGAATCATGTGACATTGAAGACTGAAGTAATGGTTGATGAAAATTCCGCTTTGCCATCACAGGAATAAATTACATTTTAAAATGTATTAAAATAGACAACAGATATTTTAAATGGTGATAATATTTTTGCAATATTATTGTTTTCACTGTATTTTTCATCAAATAATTTCTTTCAAAACATTCAAAAATCTTACCAACCTAAAACTTTTGAATGATATTTTGTGTGTGTGTGTATGATATATATATATATATATAATATTATTTTTTTTTTTTTTATAACTATGTCAGCCAGGTCTAATTGGCCCATGATAAAAAAGTAAAATTTGTACTCTAGGTTGAATGTTTCTTGTAGCCTTGGTAGGAACTTGTGAAAAAAAGGCGAGACTGAGATGGAGAAAGGCAGCGCTGTGAAGGTATAATCAGCCTTGCGTTAGATCTTCTCCCATTTCAGTATGTCAACACAAGCTCTCCTGTGTTTGTGTGCAGTGGCAACTGATGTGAAAATAAGGCCGCAGGTAAAGAGAAAAGCGTTGCTCTCTCGATTCCTCTGTCTGCTTGGAAGTTTCTCCTCACTTTCTGACGTGTCTGATGTCGTGCTTCAGAGGGAAAAGAGGACGGGTGGTGTGCGGGTCGGCTGAGCTCTTGTTTTGCAGGGAAAATGAGTGCATAATGGGTAAAGTGAAGTGCCGGGATGAGAGCGTGCAGGGAACAGGCACTGAGAGCTCTTCTGCGCTTTTGTTTCTGAGGGATAAAAAAAAAATATGGCTGTTGTCTGAAGGGTGCTCTCTGTAATCAAATGAGAGCGAAGGAGAGGAGAAGGTAGAAGCATTTAGCGTAACATGGTGCATCAGAGGAAATATGTTCTGTATATGGGCAATTAAAGTCTCATCTTCCCTCTAATTCCTCAGATATGATGCTCGGATGATTTATATGTGTAGTTTCAGATGTAAACTGTTATAGGGTCTGGGCTTTGAATGCAGACTTTATTGAAGCGTAGCTATGAAAAGATTACAAGCCACTTTGATGGTGGTGGTACTCGTTCTATCCTCATGTTGCATGTGTGTGCGAGCAAGTGTTGGTTCATTAACACATCGGCTCTTGCTGGCGCGCTGAGAGAACATAATGCTGATGAGGAGGATCGAGTGATTTGCATTATCATCATAATAAACATAATTATGTTGTTGAATGTGCTGATGGTAAATACTGCTGTGGTGGAAATGGGAGTCCGTAATTCACGAGGCGAAGAACAGCGTCACTCCTCCATTTGCTTTCTCGTTTGATAAATGGAATTTCAATGTGTAGAGGAAGTTGGTGATTTGTGCTTCTTTGGCTTCTGCACCTTGGCTTTTAGCTTTTTCCCTTGGATGGATTCTCACTAGTCATTTAGGTGATTGTGATTGGCACTTTCCATGAATAGGTATGAATTAGGACCTGAATGTAATAAAAAACTGAATAATGTAAATTTAATTTATGTCCTAACATATTTAAATGATATAACTTATTTTTATAAGCTTTTTTATTTTTTTTTAGGTTTTGGGGTTTCTCAACCTTGTTCTCACATAAAGTTGATTTTTATATTTTATGGGCATTTTTACCTTTATAAAGCCATTTTTTCTAAAATTGTCCATTATCTTTTGAGTCAAATTCTTACATTTAATCAGTCAATTAGAATAATATATTTGGGCTGTTACCAAGCAAATCAAATCAACACAGAAGCTGCATCTGAAATGACATTTAGATGTATTTACACACTGTTTAATGCAAGACATGAATGCATTTAACTGCAATTACAAATGCAAAAA
This sequence comes from Spinibarbus caldwelli, assembly GCA_039654775.1. NCBI lineage: Eukaryota > Metazoa > Chordata > Actinopteri > Cypriniformes > Cyprinidae > Spinibarbus > Spinibarbus caldwelli. Next base: position 15,961,865 of record CM077258.1, read on the forward strand.
TAATGTTTTGATATTAAAAATGAAACGTTAAATACTGATATTTGAAATGATTTAAAACATGAAAAAAAACATTGGGGAAAAAAAATGAAATGTGAAATTTAAGCCATCAATAGGTGGCAGCAAATTACTGTTAATAAGTGAGTCATTGCGATTGAACCGCGTCATTTAAACGGTTGATTCATTCAGGAACGAATCCCCATCATGTTACTCAGAGATGCAAAACAGTGCTGTGGCTGTGTTTGGAGTTATTTTTGTTGGCGAAATAGAGGAAAAACAGGCATAGTGTCTAAAACGTAAGTCTCTTAATTGTTTGTTTATTGAGCTGTTGTAAAAAATCAATATCACATGTAATCGTGGTAATTTTTGGTGAAAAATGGCACTCTTCGTGTGAAATTGATTAACTATATGAAGTGGTATAAATATATACGTTTTCTTTCCCCATGTCTTGAATTTGTGATCATTCTAAATGTATTTTAATAGACTGAATCATGCAGTGAAAGAACGCACTCTAAATGCGCAGGCGCACTAGTCTAGACTTCACGTAATGTATGAGTGCACTCTGTAGGGGTGTTTTGAATGGTTTTTGCAAAATACTCGATAATGTCAAATCGCACATTGACAACAACAATTACGATATTATCGCAGACTATATATCGCACACCCCTTCCGCTGAGGCATCTCAGATGAGAACATCTGTTACCTTGGCTTTTTAAACTTGCAGCACCAAAGCAGAATTAATATAAGGTAATTATTTTTCAACTTCTGTTATTGGAAAAATACCGAGGTCCGGACCTCGGGGACCTCAGTGGTGTGTACGGCCCTGTATACAATGATTATTTACCTGTTATGCTTTCAAGCAGTGTTACATGTTTTTGTAATGGGTGACTGGATCATGTAGTAACTGCAGTAACATTCAGTAAATGGAGGTACAACTAAATATTTTGTTCTGTTGTTTTGTTTTGAATGTTTTTATAGCAGTTTTTACAAAAAAAAAAAATAAATAATAATAATAAATAATAATAAATTAAATTAATTTAATAGCGATTCAATAGTTTATGACATTGATGTATGATTTTTAATTGATGAATAAAGTAGTGAAGGTCTGTATTCATGACCTGACAGATTTTGGTCTGTCCCAGATCAGAAGTCAAGATCTCTCATGTGGGGCAAGCCAAAATCTCCATTATAGAAACTCTTAGGGATCTACTTTTCAAATGACAAACTCAATGAGATCTACCAACAAAAACAAATTAAAAGCCAAAAACGTCTTTACATTGAATTAGTCTAATAATTAAATAAAATGAATGTTCAATTATAATATTGTTAAATTTTAACATTACATTGAAAACACCCACAGAACGATAGATTACAACAGCCAGGGCGTGATCAGGGAAAGTCCACGAGCCGGGACTCGAACTTGGGACACCCGAAGCATAATGGCGTGAAATGCTGGCACGTTGCCAGAAAGGTTATCGGTGACGACAGCTATCACTTCTTTTAATTGTTTATTGCGATCTCACAAAGTTTCGTTATAATCAATGAATATCTCTATACCACACAATCAATCTATTATTTACATCGTGTATACACTGTATGTTATAATTAGAGCATTTGCGAGCTTGTATACCTTTAAACAAAATCTCCAGTGTTTTAAGAGGTGAGTGGATACTGTCTAACATAAACGTCTCTGATTGGCCATTGCATTCCAGAAATCAACAGATACTGTATGTCTGTGATTAGGGCTGGGTATCGAGTGATTGATCAGTGTTTGACATCCGCGAGAGCGACTCGAAAGCGTACGGAGCAGTCTGCTCTTGCGTGGTTTTGTTTACTACACACAGACTGAAGCGAGCGTGACGCTCGCGGTGATTTCAGCCTCTGCTGTCTCACTAAATGAGGACATAAACACATGAACAACATATCCAGAACTGCTCTGAGAGTCACTTCATGAGCATTTTTACCGTTTGATTTGAGTAAAACTAGCGTCATATCATATACACACACAGACCTGTAAGGTATTCACGGCAACCAGTCAAAATAAAAGTTCGGTTTAACTTGGAAGACACTGCGGCAGAAATACATTACTATTGTTCAGCAGACGGTACATACTGCTACTACTAGGCTACTATTAAAATTAAAAATTTATTTTTTTTTAGTAATGATCACACATTTCTTCCATGTTTTAATTTTAATAGTAAACTCCCTTTGTTTGTCAAAATAAATAAACTTTGATTTTCAATAATTGAAAGATAAATGAAATTAATGTTTTATGCCTTCATTTGAAAACCAGATACATAACACAGAATTTCTGAGGAAAAATAAAACATTTCATAAGGCTATTTTAATAATAAATTTGAATAAACTAAGTTGTTTTTATGCATTCAGATAATTAGACATACTACACCAGAATTTAATAACAATAAAACATATGGTGAAAGAAAATAAAACACCCACTTATGAAAGTGGATAAAGATTTTCAATTTCTTGAAGCCTTTAACAACCTAGAATAAATGAATAGAAATTATGATTCTGTCTGAGCTATGCGTTTTAAATTGAACACGCACTAGTGTAAACATAGCCTAACAGATGTGTAACCTGAAAACTATTTGAACTTTATTAAAATTATTTGCACTGATTTATTGTGTTGGATATGTTTAATTCCTTTGTGCTGTGGCTCAGGAGATGAGGCTTTGAGCCTGTATAAATGTCAACAAGCTGAAAAAATAGTTTTTTGAGATAATGTAATCTTGTTAAAACTGATTTCATAAAATTGATATCAAAAAAAGTATCGTTCAGGAACAGGTATCGAACTCAAGGTATCTGTATCGATATCGGAAATTTTTGAACGATACTCAGCCCTATCTGTGATTGGCTGCATTGCGCAACGCTGTGAAAACACCTTTTACACTCTCCAGAGCGGAAACACAAATAGGCACTGGATAGTTTGCTAAATCTGTTTCGCAAATATGCTTTTATTACAGCTTCAGCTGAGGGTGCTCTTGCTTTCTTTTGATGGTGCTTATCACCACCATAGAACCGGGCCTGCATTTACCTAATAAAAGATGTGATCTACCAGCATTGACTTTGTGATCGACTGGTAGATCGCGATCGACCTGTTGGGCACCCCTTTCTTAGTGTACAAACACGTGATGTGCTTAAAACTAGCTACTTTTCATTTTAGGATACTTTAAAGTTAGGTACTAGTTAATGTAGCATATCTAATAGTCCTTGCAGGATTTGTGCCTCTAATGCTTTAATAAGTGTTCCCTATTCTTGGAAAGTGCCTGTTACTGTCTGTTAATGTAAACAAATGCTTTGATTTTTATTTCCTCTCTTAATGGCTACAGATTGACCAGGTTAATATGCTACTATCTCGTGCATGTTGAGCGAGGCCTCTTGCCAAGTTAAAATATTGCTCGCTTACGAAAGTCCACCAGGAGCCCTCCGGTCATTGTTCATAGAGCTTCCAATTAAAGAAAACAAATGGAGGATGAAATGCCATGCTGAAAAATTTCTGGGAAAGATTCATGCCTCCTAGGTAGGTGTAAAGCATATGTTGATTTGTGTGACATCGCCTCGCTGGCTCCGTGGGCATCTCTGGAGCAGATCTCCATGACCACAAGCCTTTCATCTTTCATCCTGCCTGCCAATAATACACACAGAGCACCCTGAGAAAGAGCCATCTAGCGTCTTCCTTTATTAGAGAGGGAATGAGAAAATATTGCTTTCTCCTCCAGATGGCTGGCGCGAGACTTGTCTCCTCTTGTTTACGTGACATGCTCCTCTTTTGTAGATTGTAACTGATGACAGTGCGTTTCCTCACCGCCCTTCACCCGAGGTATGAATCCGAGACGAACCTGAATCTAGCGTTCCCTCGCCGCAGCTCCATCGGAGTCTGCTGCCGTTTTATTCACAGATGCAAACTCCCTCTGCCGCCACGCAATTTGAAACAATGCAGCTCTGTCAAGAGTCACATTGCCAAGCTGTCATTTCCAGACACGTGCGCACGGGAAATGCCTGGGGACAGGGTGTTACTGCGGAGGTTGTATTGGTATTCTGGAAACGGCAGCGGCTTCGCAGGCCATTTACAAACATTGGAGAGATGGCAAAACTCCCTCAAGAACATCAGCGCATGGATTGAAGAGTAGGCACGTTTGAAGATATGCTCTTTGTCACTATCTGATGTTCGAGAAATATGCTACACGCATTCAGTGTGCCACAGGCTATTTGTTCTTGGAGAAGTTCAATATGGATGACTAGTCAGATTCATCTCTTGTTAAACACTGTGTTAATAAACCATTTGCAGTTCACTTAACGGGATAGTTTCCCAGAAATTAAATTTCTGTCATTTACTCGCCCTCAAGTCATTCCAAACCTGTATGACTTTCATTTTTCTGTGGAACACAAGTTATTTTGAAAAACTTTGGAGTACAAAATGCTGTTGGACCCCATTGACTTTCATTGTATGGCCAAAAAAACCCAATACATTTTTCAAAATATCTTCTTTTTGTTTTTCTGTTTCATGGAAGATTTAAAGTCGTACAGGTTTAGTATGATACAAGGGTGAGGAAATGATTGACAATGATCATTTTGGGTATTAGTTCGACATGCCCTGCAGTGCATCATTTTAGCTACAGGCTCTTTGCAATATTATTCAGTTCAGTGCAGTACTGATGAACAGTTGATTTATATAGTACCTCAGAGGAACACTTAAAGCTCATAAGACTGGAAATGGATCCAACAGGAGTTCTGAAGCCTCAGGCATCCAGCTAAAGACCGACTGATTGTTCAGCAAGACTACTGGCGCAGTGCTCAATGGTCTAAAATGCTCAATACCAACACCCAAATCTCATCCCAACTGAAGAACTGAGACGATGTAATGAGGTGGAGCTGCGTTTGCTGCCTCAGGATCTGTATGTCTCACAATTATTAAAGAATTCCTAGCTGTTCAAGGACAGAATTTATGTTTTATCCAAATATAAAGCTGACTTTCTGTTATCTGAAACAGGCGATGAGTCAGCACCATCAAAATGACCCGAAATTCCAGAATAAATCGAAAACTGTGGTTTAAAAACTAGCTGAGGTCATAATTTTGTCATGGTTTTATCTGGAGGAGGCCAAAGAGGACAATACATTCCAAAATTGTATTTATGTAAACTGAATGGTCTTTTTTAATCTCCACAAATGTTTTTAGAAGCCACAGAAAGCCTTTATTTTCCTGAACAAAGGCTCTTTTTAGATATTTCAATATACACACTTATTGTAGATAAAGGTGTTTGTCTGAATATTGCCTAAATCACACCTTTTGCAGACTGTTTGCTTTCAACTTTAAACTACCATCTACGAACCCTCATGTCGAAACTGCTTTTTGTTTATTAAAAAAAAAACTATATATTAAGTCTGGAATTGAAACTGTCTTTGCTTTCATGCTATATATATATATATATATATATATATATATATATATATATATATATATATATATATATATATATATATTAATACAACCTAAATAGTTTGGAAGTATTAAAATTGTTATTTGTTCAGGATAAATTTAAAAGCTATATGATTTTTTTTTTTTACCTAAAACTTTTTATTCATTATTTGGACTCCATAAAACCATGGTGTTAGAGCCATTTATTTATAAATCCAGATAATGCCAAAAAGGTTTGCAGATCTTTTCCTCACCTAATGAGCTCCTTGTTCGATAAGAATGACTATCTACCCAGTGTAAACTGAGCAGCAGAATCCCTTTGAGACAAATCGATTCGACTGAGCCGCCCTTAAGTGAAGAGATTTTGCCACATCCTCCCAAACGTGTTTACTAATTCATCTGATCCAGCAGATCCTGAGAGTTCCCGAATGGCCTTTAGACATGTGCACGGCCGTGGGAGACATATGTCTTGACGTAAAATCCTGGCCATTTAGAGCAACTCCATGAGCAGTTTGCTGTAAGAAAGAACCTGCTTTTTTCCTTGAGGGTTTTACTTCTTTTGCTCTTGTCAGCAGTTAATGGCTCACGGGGCAGTAAAACCCTTTCAGCTTCATGATAACACCACCAAGTGTAACAACTAAATCTAACACAAAACGAAATTCAATACCTCAGGCAGGTATACGGCGCACTGATGTGGTCTCGTGTGCGCATATGTGCACAAACACTCACAGATATGTCTACAAGAAAAGATTTTTGAAGGATCACGTTTGCTGATGCCTGGTTAGCCCAAAGCTCTTTTCTGGGTACGGATGCCTGCAAGATTTCTTAATTATACTAGTTTGACCTCCAACGCGCTGTCTGCACCCTTGAGTTGCCTCAAACAATCACTCCTCAGTACTTTCTCTCTTTTATCTGGAGCAGTTTATCACATCCATACCAATAAGAAACTACTGACTTCCCCTACAGATAAAAATGGCTTATAAAATGGCATTGAGATTTCTTCCTGCAGGTTTTATCATATTTGGATGTAGTTTGGTCCAAATATATTTGGACACTCAAGTCAGACTTAAAAATGCATGTATTTGGTGAGTTAAGGTAATGTGCAGAGATTTAGAATAAAAGCTAAAATGTGTATGCAATTGTGATTGTGAATATTATTCCCCTCACCCCTATAAACATCTGAATGTCATGAATATTTCTCCAAATGACAGTCAACATGAAACACGTTACTTCCAAAATGTGTCACATTTCAAAGTGAAAGGCAAAACTTGATTATATCCATTGGGAGTTGATTGGATTGGGAAAAGAGGCTGTTACGTACCAGAATTTTAATTCTGATTACAATTTCAAAGAGGGAAAGTATTACAAATACGTTTTTCTTACTAACGTTGTTGTTAAACCTGTGAATCATGAAAAACAAGACCAGGATTGTGTAAATACTTAGATTTCATGTTGATTTTCTTGTTGGTTTCATTATGTTCTTTTTAAAATGGGGATTAAAAATGCTTAGGAAACTCTGGCTTTTAACTTGTAAAATATTAAACTGTTTGCCTGTTGTGTGTGTTGGCTGCAATATTCATGGCTCAGCTAAATAAGATGAAAGTTTCTCAATGCCTCCGGGTTCCCGCTCCTCTCCGTTCATGCTGTGACGTAATGCTGGTTAGAAGACAACAGGTGTTGCTGGGATTCTGGGAGATGCGTGGTGTACATGCTGTGCTCCATCTTTCGATACCGCTGGAACGCTGTTGACCTGTTTATCTCAGCAGGGCTAACTGATGAGGATATTTTGAGCACTAAATTGACATCCAAAGACTACGTTATTTCTAGATATCATTTTCTTAGCTGGTTTTCTTGCTCTTAGGAGGTGAATAAGAAACACTTTAATGCCTTCTTAGTGATTTTGAATTTGAATTGAGGTAACAGGATGCAGAAGTGCAGTTTGTAAAGCAAATTAAAATGAAAAAAAAGTTATTTACAAACGTTGAATGTTGCCTTTATTAAAGCCTATTTTAATGTTTTTGTCATTTGAAAATGTGTACACCTTATGGACAGAGGGAATGATTGATAGAGCAATGATAGATAGAACTAGGGGTGGGTGATATGACCAGACAGATAGATATTTAGATCAGATGTCAGTGAACAAACTGTGGGAGGTCTGATGAGGATGAGACTACAAAAGTGGTCACTTTTTTTTTTTTTTTTTTTTGCTTCACATTATTAATTTTGAGAAAAGTGCTGCCTTTGATCATGCTGGAAATAATGAGGAGTGAATGTAATTCATCTGATATATGCGGAGACAAATTGGATGCATCCAGTGGAAGCCTGCAGTTTGTGTAAAGCTCTAAAGCTTAAATCCCTCATTGTTACTCCATAAATTACCTTGTTCTTCCCCTTTTTTATAGGCCTGCTCTTTCTATTGATCTTAAATTCAGTCTCTCCTATTAATTTGGGATGTTTTGAGCATCATGTACGACAGGGAAATTTTCAGCCAAGGACAAGCAAGTTTTGTCCGTCTTCCTCTCTAAAGCTTCTTAAAATTCTCTGTACATCTTCATCTATTTCCCTGTATATTCCAGAACATCTCAGCAGATTACCTTGGTTGGGCTGCCTGTCATACAGCGGATATTTTGTGTCCTCGGGTAATATGTTTGTGGAGACCTCCATTTTGGTGGATCCAGTATGCCATCACCTCGCTGAAACAGTATATTTCAGTCTGCCCCTGAAATGAAATTGAAAATTTCCCATTTACTGAATTGTGTTGAAATGAACATGGCTTCTTCATCTCCCCTTCTTTCCTCCCAGGAGGCCCAATAGGCAGGGCTGGAATTTAACTATGATTGTCATTTTATTCCTAATAAAATATGCTGCAAAATCACAATCTATTTGTGAAAGTAATGAAATCCTTCTTTCTGGCACATCCCAAGATTTTCTTTACTTATTTCTTCGTTTTCCCTGCAGCTCCTATCTCTGTTAACCCCACCCCTCCTCCTCTTGTTGTTTTTCTGTTTGTTTATTTTTTTCTTCTTTCCATTCTATTACTCATTTCTCCCACCTCTCCTTGTGTGTGTTGGTGTTTGTGCTTTCTAATTTTCAATTTTGGTTTGTGCTCCTCTTCTGTCTGGTTTTTCTTCTCGCTGCTTTTTCAATCTGAAACATTTCTTGTTTTTCCCCCTTCACAATTCTTCTGTTTTTTTCTATCATCTGTTATTGTGTTTTATTTTGTGAGTAGTCCTCTACACATCACTGTTTCAGTATTTGCAATTTTACATCACCTTGACTGCTGGAATTACTTCTCTCTCTCATTCTCTGGCGCATTGTGATTCGGTCGGAGCGTTAAGGACTGTTTTTATGGGAGAAGCTGGTGGGTAATGTGCAGGTTTTTCACACAGAAATTATACAAATGCACAATATGAAGTTCAACCTCCTCCGGCTACCTTAATTCATGGGTTCACCCTTTTCTCCTCTTGTTGTGATTACTCTCCCGCTCTCTTTGTTAGCACACCATGTTTGTATCGTTTTTCTTTGCATTCATACTCAAAATCCCTTTCTTTCTCTCTTATTGTTTACTGGCTGTGTAGTCTTTATGGAACAGGCTAACAACCTGTCAACACCTTAGCAACTACTAACAACGCATTGGTAACTATACTCACTAGCATTGTGCTGAAGAGGTTTGAATTTGGAGATGAGGTCTTCTGATTTTGGCCAATAAGGAACATAATAGCAAGCACCTTAGCAACGTGCCAACAGCCAGTCAGAACATCTTAGCAACTGAGTAGCAATACCTGAACAATCACAATATTGCAGTTTAGCACTTATGGTGTGTGCACACCAAAAGCAAATTTAATTATTCGTGTGAGTAGATTACATACAAAGTCAATGCAAAGACTCGAATAGATGCAAATTTGTGCCTGGCGATGCAAATTGAGCGACGTGATTGCAGCAGAAGATGCGATTGAGGCTTATATTGTGCTTTAGCGGCAATCACATCGGCCAATTAGCAACTCACATTGATGTTGATGAAATTCACATGATGCGTTGTTGCACAAGCCAATCACAGAATAGTTTATTTATACGTCTGGTTTGACATGTTCAGTTGTATCAAAAAATGGAGAAGAGCATTACGCAATGTTTTTATTCACACGAGTGACACGAAAAAAACATCCCACGAGTAATCTAGAGTAATAATGTGATGCAAATATTTTTTGTGAATACTTTTAGGGCCCAATGAAATTTTATTTTTCCCCAAATTCCTTTTTTTTTTTTTTTTTTTTTTTTTTTTTTTTTTTCCATTTTAATTTTTTGGATTACTTTTTTTTTTTCATTTTAATTTTTCTAGACTCTGTAATGGTTAAATTAAATTTCATTAATCAAAAAGCATGTCTAATTAATTGAAATCATGAAGCTTACACAATTTAACAGCAATTTACTAAAAGTTTAACAAAAATTACAAAACTCAAATTGAGATTTAGTTTTATAAAATTCTATGTTCCATTAATTTTCTCAATTCCAATTTAATGGTTTCATTAAATTTTAATTCTAAAAAGTATCTCTAAATAATTTATTTTTATAAAAAACTAATTTATTATTTAATTTATTACTATCACTATTTATATTACTATTACTATTTATTATTATCAGAAATACTGTGTTTTGTATTTACATTTTTCTGGTAAATATTCCTTAAAAATAATGTTTTAATAATTTTATTAGTAGTAGTAGTAGTAGTAGCAGCTCTGTAACAGCCAGTCAGAACACCTTAGCAAACTGAGTAACAACACTGGTGCACACAATGGCGTTATTGAGGACTGTTGACGAATTTTATACACAAGCATACACAACTGTTTTCTTCAGAAATCTCTTAAAATCTATCATTTTTGTGTGTCTGTCCCTCTTTTTGACTCATTATTTCCTCAGTGCAAGTCAGCGGGGTGTGCGAGAGTCCAAGTGGAGTTGATATCGTGCGTACTTGAGCGTGATGTTTCATGGCTCTTTCATGTGTGTGTGCACGTGGCACTGCCGGTCCCATTTCCACAGGGTCCTTTGTCGCATCTTTATTTCATGACGTCTGCGAATGTGTAATTACGACGCTACTCAAAAGCTGGCAGCGCTCGCCTCGGAGGACATGTCCACGATGTGAACTGTGTGCCTTACGCTGGCATGGCGGTGGGATAATGGAGGCGAGACAAGAACGGATGGCGTCTTCCCCTGATGCTCTAATTGCTCGGCGGCAGTCACAGCTGGTTTGGGCTGCTGCCATGTCTCTGTGATTTGTTCGATCTGTGAGAGCTTGAGAGAATCAGGGGCCAGTTTTTTGTTGTAGATGGAGATGCCAAATGTTTGTTTTTGAGTGCGTGACTCAGTTAAACCAAACAGGCATAAAAAAGACTGCTTGTAGCTTGTTTAAACAGTGCCAAACAAACACTGCAAACCTCATCTTTATTAACCAGAACATTTTATGTTTTATAATAATTCATTTAAACTCCCTGCAGATGTTCTTCATCCCCAGCTCAGTGTGGGTGATCCACAACCTGTCGTGCGATAGCAGAAATCACATTCATTTTTCACTTCATAACATCAAATACAACTAATCCCGTGTCTTAGGAGAAAAATGGAGCCCTTGTGACTGAAGCAGGGCAAACTTCTCCTGCACTGTGTGAGACTGCTTTGAGTGAACGCTCTTTAGTCATGCCTTGGAGGCCCTGGAGGTCGTGACCCCTTCGATGCTCTGTGCTTCCTTCCTCCAGAGAGCCCAGGAGCGCTTACAGATGAGGCCGACAAGACCGTGTGATGTATTTTTCAGCACAGCGAAGCTCGCACATGCTCCTTTTAGACTTGTCAAAGTGCTAGCGTGTTTCTTCTTGGCCCCCATTTGGGGATAAACGGCTAGCGAGACCGACAGGACGGGTTAAGGGGGCGTTAAAACAGAATTTTGTATCGTTCTGATGTGGGTTCACCTTGTTGAAATTGAGTTGTGATGGAAAATGGCAAGCTGGGTACTCAAATGTTTATAAGGGGTAGAATTGAGATGTCTGGTAACACTTTACTTAAAACCTATATGTATAATGCATTATAAAAGTAGCTTTAATGCATGAATTATGACTTATAATACACCTTATAATGCGTTGTATGATCTCTTGAATAATTGTAACCACGTTTAATACATTATAACACGTATCAATTCATTGTTACACTATGCTTTTTAAATTTTGTTATAGTTATTTACGACAAGATATTATGTATTACAACAACCCATATTGTGAATAATTATAATGCATTAAATACCCTTTAATAACCCTTTATAATGCATTATACACAAAGGCTTTAAGTAAAGTTTTACCAGAAGTCTAATAAAAGAGTTTTAGTAGATCAGTTTGTTTGGATTATATACTGTATGTTGGTTGGTTCAAAGACGAATTCATATTTAGCTTGGTCATATATGTCTTTCACCTTTTGTTGTTTGGTGTATTGGTTACCCTTTCAGCTACTGCTAAATGATTTTACTAAGGATGCATGATGTATCGGTGTCACATTTCAGATGTAATGATTACGTTGAAAATGAAGTTTATTTACATTGATAAAAATAAAAGTTTTTTGAGCACCAAATCAGCATATTAGAATGATGTCTGAAAGATCATGTGACACTGAAGACTGGAAAAATGGCTGCTGAAAATTCAGCTTTGGCATTATAGAAATAAATTACATTATAAAATGTATTAACATAGTAAACAGTTATTTTAAATTGTAATAACATTTTATTGTTTTTACAGTATTTTTTTTTATTAAATTAAATAAATGCAGCCTTGGTGAGCATAAGAGACTTGGTGAGCATAAAAACTTAACCCCAGACTTTTGAATGACAGTGTATTGGCAGATAAAGGATAGTTAATTAGTGCATGTCTTCTATTGATTTTTCATACTGTACATTATAATTTGCCAAAATTCACTTGTAGCATTAAAAAGTATTATTTTAGTTTTTTATTTTTAATTAATTTATTTAGGCAATATTGTGCAGAATTTATTAATGTCTGTCATTTATTAGTTTTTAGCCATAAAATCAAAATAACTTCTCTTATTGGTATGAGCCACATTTGTAATACAGATGCATCCCTAAAAATTTACCCCTAAAATGTAAACTTTTTTTTTTTACTTTGTTTCTGTCTGAACCCATTGTTACTGTTTTCAAACAATTAATGACTAGTTAATGATAACTATAGTAGTAGTTTTTGTAGTGGTGGTGTCGATTCATGTAAGTATTGATGTACATGATGCCATTTAGTTTTTTTCCTGCCAGAATGTTCTACCACAATTAGTGTTTGCCTTGCGGTGGGATGCTGGGCAGACCCCAGGACAGATATGTACAGGTTAAGCACAGCAGAACAGAGATGCTAACATAGACTCAGGGTAAACAGATCTGAGGCTGTCGGGGAAACGGGGGAGGTGAAGTGACCTACTTAACAGAGAAGGGATGCTGTGTAAACACGAGGGAAAGAAGGGGTGGGCAGGAAAAGACCAAATTGGCAGGTGGCCATTTTGAGTTCGCCCAATTGCTGTAGCAACTTGAGGGTGGAAGTAACAATCACGGATCACTGCGCAAACTGTGCCCTGTTTATTTATACGCATGTATGTACGTGTCCCATGATGCACCTGCACTCCCAGATCATGACACTTCACACCTCTCATTGGTTCGATGTCCAGATGGAGTGAGATGCATGAGCCCAAGCACACACACCTGCACGATGATGAGCAGGAGCCTGTGGCATTACTCACTGTAATGTGGAAATGTCACTGCACACTCGCACACAAAAGCGCATCTGCGGCTCACACACAGACTGCATTTACCCTGATAGATTTCTGTCTCACCAGGCAGCCAGTGCCCTTTCGTCAGGTCACGTCCAGTAGGCCTGTGTCTCACCTCTCATTCTCTGCCATCTGCCACTTTCAGTCATACTTGACTTCTGCACTTGAATACTAAGCCAGGAGGGAAGGTTTTTTTTTTTTTTTTCTTTTTTTTTTTTTGGTGTTCTAAATACACTACTTTTTAAATTTGTGGTCAGAATTTTTTTTATGTTATTGAAAGTCTCTTTTGGTCACCAAAGCTGCATTTTTTTTAAAATCAAAAACAGTAATTTTGTAAAATATTATTGCAATTTAGAATAACTGGTTTCTATTTTAATATATTTTAAAATGTAATTTCTATGATGGCAAAGCTTAATTTTCAGTAGCTATTGCTCCTTCAGTGTCATGTGATCCTTTAGAAATCATTCTAATATGCTGGTTTGGTGCTTAAGAAACATTTCCTAATATCAATGTTGAAAACCAGTTATACCGCTTAATATTTTTGAGGAATTTTTTTTAGGATTTGTTCATGAATTTAAAGTTCAAAGAACAGCATTTATTTGAAACAAATCTGTTATAACATTTATAAATGTTTTACCGTCTCTTGATAAATTTAATGCATCCTTACTGAAAAAAAATCATACTGATTCCAAACTTAATGGTAGTGTAAATTTTTCATAATTTATTCTAACTTTCTTTTCTTGAAATTTTTGAAAGTTTCATAATTGTTCATGCAGTTCATTAATTCCAAAAACATTCTTTGTTTTTGTGTCAGGAAAAAACAGCTCTGATTAAATAATAAACAGTATCTTAAGTAGTTATATAGTATCTTTATTGGTCATATATTGGTCATTAAAGGGCTACCCCTTTCACTCAAAAATGAAAATTGTCACCCTCATGTCGTTCCAAACCCATAAGACCTTAGTACATTTTCAGAACACAAATTAAGATATTTTTGATGAAATCCGAGTGCTTTCTGACCCTCCATAGACAGCAATGCAACTGACATTTTATTGACTATTTTAACGATGTCTTTACTACCCTTCTGGGCCTTGAATGTGTCAGTTGCATTGCTGTCTATGGAAGGTCAGAAAGCTCTCGGATTTCATCAAAAATATCTTAATTTGTGTTCCGAAGATGAGCGAAGGTCTTAATGGTTTAGAATAGAATTTTCATTTTTGGGTGGACTATCCCTATAATAGCTTTAACTCAGTTTTATGGGATTAAGTTCGCTTTAAATTCCAGTCACTACTCTTTCTAAAAATGATTTGTGTCCTAGCAGGTAACATTTTCTAGCTCACTGTGCCGTACTACCCTCTACCAGCCGCCCGTCATGTTTCCGCTGTTATCTGTCTGCATGAGTCTACTTCCTGTGCTACAAACCAAACATGATTTGGGATGAATAGCATTGAATACTCTAAGTGCAACTGTACTACCATTGTACAGTGTGCACACTGTTAATAAAGTCAGTTAAATCAAACTCTGGTGTCTAGTGTATTATTGTAACATTATAAACATTTGACCTCTGAAACTCTTATTACATAATTGCGGTTTTTGTAATGTTAAAATGCTGTTTTACAAGTCAAAATACCATAGAAATTAATATTTATCAACTAGATGGTATTACACTCGCACATGATGCAATGGGGTGTTTAGTTCCCAGTCCATCTTTTGCCAGAGGGGAAATAAGTGCCACTCTGAACTCCATATCCTGCATCTTCTTTTAGATAAGACAATCTTTCAAACTAAATCAGATCTTTTTTTAAAAGGAACGATTTTGATTAGGTTGACATACTCAAAGCACGATCTTCCATGCGTCAAATTTCATATTCCCTCCGAGATAAAACAATCGGGTGAACGTTCCTCGCTCGTTTCTCCTGGGTTGCTGTGATGGTTTTCTGCCTGTTAGAGCATGCAGGGTTGCTAGGAGCTCAGAAACTCTGGGATCTCTTTCCCTCTGTTACCATTTCTCTCTTGCCGTCTCTGAAACTCTACCCTTCACATACTGAAATCTCTCTCTCTCCTGCTCTCAGTCGCCCTGTTGTTCTCTTTCATGTCTCAGAGTTTCAGGAAGTGACTAATAAAATTCCATGGGCATGTTCCAGCTACCCAAAAGTCCCCTGCAAAGACTTCACAGGGTGTTTGACCACCTCAAGCAAGATTTCAAATTGTAGGAAGTGTATATGTTTATTCACTGCTAAAGATGTAGGGAGCAACTGGATGTCGCCTCTCACTATAATTGGCTCAATATTAGTGTAGTTATTAAATGTTTCACTGTATTTTTAGCAAGTTTTTTATGCATGTTATTTAAAGCAGTATGAAAGTTTATTAAAGATTCTTAAAATAAGACTTTGTGATATTTTAATAAATAGTATGCTGACATAACCAAATGAATAAAAATAATAAAATAATATATTATAGTTTTTTTTTTTTTTCTTTTTTGCTTTTGGAAAGGTGTTACAGTAAAGTTTTCATGTGCCTTTAATGTTGTAAATGTCAAATTGAACATTATAGTCCAAATGGGCATATTGCTGTTAAGACGCATATGTTTTATATTAAAAATGGCAAAATTTATATAGCACTACAACTTTGGGTATGAAAATCATATGAAATTAAATTTGATTCTATTAATAATTATACCACCATTCAAAATGTTTGGGGTTGGTAAATTTTTTTCCAATTAGTTTTTGATATAAAAACAGTTATAGTGTGAAATAAATAAAAGTAGTTGTTTTCTGTTTTAATATATTAATGTCATTTATTCCAGTGACAGCTAAGCTGAATTTTTCAGCAGCCATTAATCCAAACTTCAGTGTCACAGGATCCTTCAGAAATCATTTTAAGATGCTGATTTAGTGCTCAAGAAACATTTATTATTATCATGTATTAATTTATTTAAAAAAAAAAAAAAAAATGTATATAAAAACACATGGATGCATTGTATAGCTACATATATATAAATGAAAGTTTGGCTATTTCTGTTTATTTAAACAATCCCTAAGTGTTTCCGTTTTAATAATGTTCCAAATAAACACATTTTGTTCCGATTGTCTACACAAGCCCTGCTCAGTGTAAATGCTGTGTAGGGACCCTGTGAATCAGAACGCAGCTCTGTTTTCTGTCTTCTCTCAGCATGGCAGGTAGAGGTTTGTAATTGTATTTAAAGCTCTCATTTGACTCAAGCCCCTGGTGGTGAAGAAGACAAGCATCAATTTCAGCATCCATTTCAGTCCTGCTCCCAATTACAACGGGCACGAAAAAACCGAATGAGAGATGAGGAGAACAAGAGAAAGAATAAGACTGACCCACGCAGAGCTTTGGCTTGCCTTCCTTCCTTTTCAGATCTCTTTGTGAGACACACTTCCTCCAGAAGTCTTGCTGTGACCCAGATCAGTGGCGCTTCAACAGAAATCCTGTCCTAAAGCATCTATCTGATGATGAAAAGCCAAGTACACAGCTTTGGATCGCTGTTATGGCTGCCCTGTCTCATTTTTCTAAGCAAAGCTGAGCCGGATGGATCAGCGTGGAGCTTGTCGGATAATGATATGATGGTATTTTCTTGTGTTTCTGCTAATTTTTTTGGACTGTAATTGAAATGAACGCTAGTTTCTGAAAAGTCAGCATGAATCCCAGTTTGCGGTATGTCACAGTATTCAATGAGAAAAGTGGGATTTTTTTTCCCATTTCATTTCTTTAGTTGCAAAACTTTTTTCAATTACTGAGTGAATTTTTAAGAAAGCAAGCAGTATCTTTGGTGTCACGTTGACTTTTCTATAATAAAAACAGTTATTTGCCTTCGTTCACTTATTACAGGCATTCAGGCTGTAAATGACAGAGAAATGCTGTCATATCTCTGTGACAGTCGTCTCACTGGGTGGCAGAAGCCATTAACAGCATCAAATCAAATTTCCACTCAATTTGAGTGATATCAAATTACACTTTTGAATTGGCATGGCGATGCTTGTATAATCTCCGGTGGATTTACTGTTCATTAGCATGTCTTATGTCATAAGTGGCGGCACAATCGATGTTGAGCAATCGTGCCATTACCCAAAGAGCGACCGTAATGAAGCCAAGACCGCGGCTTCTTCTGTTTCTGTTTCTGTTTGTTTCGCACTTCTCATTAAATTTCTCTGTAACACCTCACCCTTACAATACCTCCACTTGTGCCTGTATCTCTGCTGTGCGCACAAATTTTTCTGTGCTGATGATTGTAATGTGGATGCCAGAGGCTGAGACAGAGCACAATTGCACCAGTAAATGACTGCTGCCAGTTGGCTGCAGTGTGAGTGTTTTTGTGTGCATGTTTGTGTGTGTCGGTGTTATTTTTTTTATTTTTTCCTCAATTTGTTCTTATTGCCTGCACACTCCCCTGAGGTACTTGTGTCGACGGTTGCTCTATTTTTGCAGGATGAATGTTTGTACAGTTCAAGGGGCAGCTCTCTGCGAAATGCTAGATTTTAAAATTGTTGCTTTTTTTATTTTTAACCTCCCGCTTAGGTAAGCGGCTGAGGGCCGCTTCCTGTGCCTCACCCTGAAGAGCTGTTTTGTTAAATCGCTCAATTGCACCTTTAAACATGGCATTCAACCCCTTCAATCCACACGGCATATTTTGAGATCATGTGCAAAGCATTTCAACAGCCAATTTTACCTGTTCACCTTTAAGTAACTACGCCCATCAATGCCACTCATGCAAAATCCGCTGTCCCTTCTGTGTTTATTTACAGAACAATTTGATGTGTTTTTTGAGAACAGTTTAGAGCTCTGAGTGCCACAGAACACACTTCACCGTATTTTAATGCATTCCATGGAATTAGCGTAAAAAATACTTCTTAGAATGTTCACTAACATGAACCAAGCAGCTGTAAGCTTGAGGCGATGTATTAGCAACAGTCAAATGAAAATAAAATGGTACCCAATTTTATTTTCAGCTGAAATGCATGTGTTATATAAAGATTAGAGATTTTAAAATTAGAAATTGGTTAAAAAAGATTATTTAAATTAGAAGACCCAGCTGGCTTTTATGTAATGATCATGATTTATTAAGTGCATAACACATTAAATTCAATGCAAAAAATATAATTATGTAATAATATTTTGTAATTAATAAATGTATTTATTTATACATTTTGTAATATTTTTTAAATAAGAAATTTATTTCATATGCACTGGGAAAAATTAAGTAGATTAAGTCTAAAATAATTGCTGCAACTGTGTATAATGTTAGAAACAAGAGCAGAAAATCTTGAGCTGGCTTTTCTGTAACAATTTATTAAAATACATAAATTAATAGCCAAAATTGTTATTATTATTTTGTAATCATATTTTATATATTATTTCTTATATAATGTTAAAAAATCTTTATTTTAGAGGTGCAGGGAAAAATGAACTGGAGTGGCTGTGAAAATTAAAAAGTAGCTGGAGTGGCTGTGAATTCAGTGAATTCTTCCAGTGTTGATAACTGTATTGATTATAATGGGTGTGACTAATTTAGTAAATCATGATGTGTCGGTTGCATCTGGTGTAAGGTACCTATAGACTGTTTTTAGTTATCTTAAATTACTTTTTCTCAAGTGTGAAAATAATGTGTAAAATAATGTGCAAAAATAAAATGTAAAGGTGTTAAGTCAAGGCAAAGTGTCAAAATACAAAAAGGGCGTTTGCTGTGTACCATTTAAAATATTGTCTTTAGTATTAAATCCTGACTCTTTCAAGTGCAGTCCCTCCAGCATGTACAAGAAGATTAATCTAAATCTGTATTCTGACCATCCTTTTCTTTTCTCTCGGGCAGGTCTTTCGCAGTGGAGAGGGCATGGGTATCAGGCTGGACAGCGCGTCTGCTTTCCAGGGTGCTGTCATCTCCCCTCATTACGATTCCCTCCTGGTGAAAGTCATCGCCAGCGGAAAGGATCTGCCGGCGGCCTCTGCCAAAATGAACCGAGCTTTAGCAGAGTTCCGCGTTCGGGGGGTCAAGGTAAGCCTTTTCTCGACAACAGTGCTTGCATAAACGATCAGGGGCAGCTTGAGTGCGATCAGTGAAGACCTTTGGAAATCGCTTCAGTTGCACCTTTAAAGGTGCTGTGGTTTCAGAAATAAGCTGAAATTGTGTGTGGTGTTATAATAGCGTGCTTGCCAAATAGATTTTTTTTTTTTTTAGAGCAAATGTCATGCCTTCAGTCAATTCCTTTAGATGAAATGCAGCTTACCTCATGAATATTAATTATGTGGCAGCATCTAATTAATATTCAGTAGGCTCAGTAGTCCTCGCCCTCATATAATGCCAACTACGCTCCTGGTCAGAGCGAACTATGCCAAAAATGATAACTTCCTTTGAAAAAGCAAGCATGATAGGAGCACGGGAAGCCTGACATGACAAACTGAGACAGAGTAAGTGATGAGACGGGAAGTGGTTTATTTCTGTGACTGAACCTATGGATTCCCTTTCCCCCTGTTAAATGTGTTGTTCTTTTGAAACACATCTGAGCAGCAGACACTTCACGGTCTTGTCACCCGTCATGCTGACTGCCATCTGAGGCTCTGATCAGATCTTGAGTGAGCTGGAGCTAAAAACATTTCCATGTTGAAGATCTTGAGTTTTTTTATTCTCTTTTTTTTTTTAATCTCCCACACATAAACCTGAACACACTGGATGAGTCACGTTAGATCATAGATGGTAACATGCACGTATAATATGTATTTGTCAGCATAATGTGATCAGAGTTGAAGTAATGGCACTAATGGCACTCTCGGATAAAGGGTGCAGACCTCACCATTTTCTGATGTGCCGCTTTCGGAGGAAGGGAGGGGTGCAGATGAGAGAAGTTGTCATGGAGTGTTTGCACTTAATCAGCCTGAATAAAATAAATGTGTTTACATAAACCATTAGGGAACTTTTCCTGTAAGCATCTTCAGAAATTAGTTTTGGAGACTATTTAGAGAATCTGTCTTTGTTTTGCTTGCTTTAATCGGAGAGTATTCAGAATGCTGCATTTTATTTGGGATGAAACAAGGATATAGACTGTAAAAACTAGTGAGCTGCCTATAAAAGGAAGGTTTTAAAGAAATGCTTCACCCAAAAAATTAAAATTGTCAACTTTTACTCACCACCATGCATGGCATTAAGGTCCCTATTTTTTCTTAGGCGTATATAATAAAAGTTGTGGAAATTAGTCCTGTAATTTAGTGCTGCAGGGCTATTGCATAACACCAAGATCATTGGCTTTCTCATTAACATCAATGTCAAAATGTTTGAAGATGTCCAATCAAATTAAAGTAGGTGGGCTAAGCATGAATTCCAGACAGCGTTTCAGTTGACGGTTATAATGTGCAAAATATGACTTAATATTTGACAGATGTTTTACAATAGAAATGGTAAATGACTGGCAGAATTAATCAGGGATTCAAAATAATAAACTTTATCTAATTTCCCTATTTTGAATTGAAAATATATAGTTTATGTGATTCATGTAATTCGTAATTGTCAGTGTGATGAGACAAGAAACGCTAACAACATATTAGGTGTAAGATTAATAATGAATGTCCACATATTGTGAGTGAATTTAATAAACTTTAGTTACATAGCTTTCCTGGTCGCCTTTAGCAAATTCATTTCTAATATTCTAATAAAATGATTCATAAAACATATACAGGTTCATCTCAATAAATTAGAATGTTGTGGAAAAGTTCATTTATTTCAGTAATTCAGCTCAAATTGTGAAACTCGTGTATTAAATAAATTCAGTGCACACATACTGAAGTAGTTTAAGTCTTTGGTTCTTTTAATTGTGATGATTTTGGCTCACATTTAACAAAAACAAATTAGAATACTTCATAAGACCAATAAAAAAAACATTTTTAGTGAATTGTTGGCCTTCTGGAAAGTATGTTCATTTACTGTTTATGTACTCAGTACTTGGTAGGGGCGCCTTTTGCTTTAATTACTGCCTCAATTCGGCGTGGCATGGAGGTGATCAGTTTGTGGCACTGCTGAGGTGGTATGGAAGCCCAGGGTTCTTTGACTGTGGCCTTCAGCTCATCTGCATTTTTTGGTCTCGTTTCTCATTTTCCTCTTGACAATACCCCATAGATTCTCTATGGGGTTCAGGTCTGGTGAGTTTGCTGGCCAGTCAGACTGTGGAAACTTAACACTGGACATCAAGCAACTTGGGCTATGAGTTTCTCCGCCCTTCCTCCAGACTCTAGGACCTTGGTTTCCAAATGAAATACAAAACTTGCTCTCATCTGAAAAGAGGACTTTGGACTACTGGGCAACAGTCCAGCTCTTCTTCTCCTTAGCCCAGGTAAGACGCCTCTGACGTTGTCTGTGGTTCAGGAGTGGCTTAACAAGAGGAATACGACAACTGTAGCCAAATTCCTTGACACGTCTGTGTGTGGTGGCTCTTGATGCCTTTACCCCCAGCCTCAGTCCATTCCTTGTGAAGTTCACCCAAATTCTTGAATCGATTTTGCTTGACAATCCTCATAAGGCTGCAGTTCTCTCGGTTGGTTGTGCATCTTTTTCTTCCACACTTTTTCCTTCCACTCAACTTTCTGTTAACATGCTTGGATACAGCACTCTGTGAACAGCCAGCTTCTTTGGCAATGAATGTTTGTGGCTTACCCTCCTTGTGAAGGGTGTCAATGATTGTCTTCTAGACAACTGTCAGATCAGCAGTCTTCCCCATGATTGTGTAGCCTAGTGAACCAAACTGAGAGACCATTTTGAAGGCTCAGGAAACCTTTGCAGGTGTTTTGAGTTGATTAGCTGATTGGCATGTCACCATATTCTAATTTGTTGAGATAGTGAATTGGTGGGTTTTTGTTAAATATGAGCCAAAATCATCACAATTAAAAGAACCAAAGAATTAAACTACTTCAGTCTGTGTCCATTGAATTTATTTAATACACGAGTTTCACAATTTGAGTTGAATTACTGAAATAAATGTACTTTTCCATGACATTCTAATTTATTGAGATGCACCTGTATGTAAATATCAGTGGACCAAATGTTTGCTTTCATCACTGACAGACAAAAATTAAAAGACTCTATTAATCAAAGATCAGCTATGGGACACTGAGTGAAAAAGAAAGTGACTGAGATGAAAGAGAAAGAGCAGGTAATTATGGGTTTGGAACAACATTAGGGTGGGTCAGCGATGACAGAATTTAGATTTTTGGGTCAACTAATAGGTATCCTTTAAGGTATCAAAGGCATGTGACATGAAGCACATTCCAAAATGCAGACTGACCCCTTTAACGATAACTATGAAGAGTTAATAATCATTCTAATTCTTTGAGAATAGGAAAGTCAACATGCTACTGAACAATAAAAACATTAGCCCCTTTCACACACAGTCTTTACTGGTAAATTACCGTTAAGATGTTATGCGGCAACAGGACTTATAAAATACTGGGTAATTCTTTCTTGCAGTTTACCATTATGAGAAGTTGTAACATTAACAGTAAATTACCAGTAACGTGCTCTGTGTGAACGCAGAATGAGATAACCTGTATGAGCACGTACAATGTCAGAATGCGCAGACGAATTTTGGGCCAATCATAAAATTCTTACCGAGATGACGTGATTACTCTAAGCTGTTTACAGTGAGCTCTGCTGCTTTTTATTAGTTTTTCTATGTAAATATGCCCTAAATGGACAGCATTTCACTACAGCTTGCTGCTTTTTCAAAGTGTCGCACTCAAGACCCAATCTTCTTTTCTATTCATCAGTATTGTGGCTCTGCAACTGAATACTATTATGTGCATCTCATGGTTATAAGAGCAAAAACGCGTGCAGCATGTTTTGCATGTATTTGCATTGTATGTATTTGGTGTTGATGTGTGAATGATCTCTTACCGGTAAAAAGCCAGAACGCTGTTGCATGTGTGAACAGCATATTTGTGTATTTACCGGTAAAGTCATTCTGGCAATTTTACAGTATTTAACCAGGATTGCTGTGTGAAAGGGGCTATTGACAGATTCCATCTGACTTTAAATAGCTTGAACATTTAAAGATGACGACAAAAGACAGAATATTACTGTTTTGGTGTGGGCACTAAGATAGTTATTGTTATCATTATCTTTATGATTATCATTCTTGGTGTGATCGAACCTTTAGTCCGACTTCACAAAAAACAAACTAAAGCATGTGTACTCTCAAAATAATGTGCAAAAATGGTACCTTTAGGGGAACAACAGCTTGTTACTTGCTCTTTAAAGATTCATAGTAGTAACAAAGGCACATATTACTGTTCTAAGATACTAAAACACACTGTATGGGGGATATACGAGTACGAAGTTGCCCCAGTTACCAGCTGTTGTACCCCTAAAGGTACAATTTTTGCACTTTTTTTCTGACAGTGTACCTGACATTGACATTTCTAAGGACTTTTGTTTGTTTTAGTCTGACTGAAATTTGAACGTAAACAGACTTAATTATGAGTTAATTAATAATTATCAGTTTGAATGCTGTTTATGTAGGCAGCAAGGCAGCTCAATAGGTTTTGTGTGTGTGGTGTGAGGGGAGACAGATGTATCCTGGTGCAGCTAAGCTTTGAAGAGTCGGCCGTCAGGGAAGCTTTTAAAGCTCCGCATCATTTTTTCGACCACTTCACTGTTCCTTCTAGCACATTCTCTCTCTCTCTCCCTCTCTCTCTGCGTAATCTCGCTCCCATCTTGCCCTGTGCACAAATCTTAAAAATTGCTCCAACATGACTTTAAATACCTTTCAAGATGATTTTTTTTTTCCTCGCTGGGAAAGATCTGCTGTCCATTCGCTCATGTTTCTCTCATCTAAATTCCCCCTCAGCCTGAGTAAAGTTTGTGACAGAACATCTCCGAAAATTGCCTTGCACCGACTTTGTCATTCCACCCCAAATATTTCTCTTTCCGCCTCTCTGCACCTTGCGCTCTCTACAATCAGGAAAGTCCTCGATTACCCTGTGGGCCGTATTCCCAAGTGTGACTAGAGAACCTGGCCTCGGAAGAATTCAGAGAATCACTTCAAGCTGCTAGGCGTCATGGCCGGAGCTTGAGCTGTGCCGGGGCCTGCCTGTTTTTAATGAAGACTGATGAAGTGCGCTCCAGGATATGCACGAAGTTCAAACCTCTCCTGCTGCCTTAATTTACAGGCTCCGTCTTCCTTCCATGTTTGATTAATCTCGCTCTTTCGTCTTCGCCGCATTAACACACCATGGTTTTTTCGCACGATCGCTTACACTAGTTTTCTATCTCTTTTTTTTATCGCTTTCTCCCTTGCTCGCTTGTTCCCGTCGCTGTGCTCGGCAGGAGGGAGGCCGCTCTTCTCCTTTGGGGCTTGGGAGCTCCCTTGTTTTTATTAGGCATCTTCAAACAGTCAATTTATCTAGTACCGCCACCACAAGATTTAATTAACTCTTCAAATAATGGACTGTGGTTATGCCATCCATTTGCAGAGATAGAATGCAGAAACCAGTATCTGTCTGGCTCATTGGGTTTGTTGTTTGCCAGAGATCTAGATCAGGACTTGTGGACATCAGAAGTAGTAATGGAAGGGCAACTACTAATTACTAATTTGTCATTTAGGGGATTCTTTTATCCACAGCGAGTTACTAGTGCACTGGCAGGGTGAAGGTGTGAGTTATGGGGTGTTTTTAGACATCTGACCTTCACAATTAAGGCCCAAAGGAATACAAGATGTTCGAGGAATCTTAGAAGTGTGTATTTAAGTATGTTTCAACAGCATACAGCAGTTTCTAACAATGATTCTGAAGTTAGATTACAAGTTAGTTAGAATTAGACGAGACGTGTTCGCCTGAGGAGGTTACCATAGCAACAGCAGTCTGCTTGAGCAGTTTTTGTTAGGATCAGTTTCAGATGGTACATGAAAAAACAAGTACTCTCATTATTTATCATTTTATAGAGTTGCACATCAGAAATATACCAAAACCAGTTGCGTGGGACGAACCTTAACCTTCCGCGCCTAGAAAATTATTGACGGGTGTGTTTTGAATTTGAATCCAAAACCTTTTATTTACCAGGTAGATTAGTTTGTTCACCCTATACAGGTATGTAGAGCTGGAATGTCGCTTTGGGTGTGGTTGCTCAGGGCTGTAAACACTACACAATAATTAGACAGCCAAATTGTTCCCTTAATATTTGATATTCTTGAAGTTGTTCTGCAGCACCTCATTATGTACTGATCTGTTTGTTGTTGACAAAATGTTTAAATGTTACATTTTTGGATTGGTTAGCCTCAACTACGGTGGCTGAGAGAGCTCAACGTGCTACAAATGAAAAAAAAAATGCAAATAGAAAACACCAGCAAATTAAGAAAACATCTTCATCAGTTTGACAAGACATGTCCTGCAAATACTCGCAACGTGACCAAATACAGAAACGCGCTGGAAGTACTCCTAACACAGCCAAATACAGAAACATGCTGCAAATATGGTCAACACAACCAAATACATAACCGCGCGACAAATACTCACAACACAATCAAATACAGAAATGCGCTGCAAATAGCTTTTTTGGATATTATTAGCCTAAATAAGCTGACGAAACACAATTACTATAACTTTGCAATGTTATGTAAGCTGGCTAACTTACTAATTAACTAAATTTACTAACTTACTAATTTACTAAATTAACCATGGTTTTACTATAAAAAAAAAACTTGGTCACTATCGTTAAACCATGGTAACCACAAATTAACCAGATTTTGCTACATTAACCATAGTTTAACCATGGTATTTGTACTACTGTGGTTATACAAAAGGTAATCAATACACCAAAAAACGTGGTTGCTACACTTAATTTGCTGGTTCTTTTTCTATTTGCATTTGCTTGCAGCACGATGAGCTATCTCAGCCACCGTACTCAGCAGTCTAATAGTAAATGTCAAAATGACTGAGATGGCCAATAAAATCAAAGAGGTGGGCTTAACTCTTCATAAAGGCTGAAAATCCAGTGCACCAATTCAGTTTTGACAGAGAAAGAATGCAAGTTGTAAAGAATAAACGAAACGCGTAACAAAAACAATGAGATGCAAACTACTCAACTTTTGTCAAATTTTCTTGTTTTGAATTTAAAAAATTTAGACTTTAGAAAATATTTGCGTGAAACAGAAAAAATATACAAAAATAACTGTGAATCTTGTATTTCATAATTGAATGTGATGAGACTTTAAGCTTTTTTGAGCTTTTTTAAGCATATTAGGCATATGACTAAGAGTGAATGTGTGTGCATATTTTAAAAAATCCATTCAAATCCTTGAAGACAACTATCCCATACTATACAGTATTGTTTAGCATGTGAAATGTAGTGGACAGCTGCAAATCTGATGTACAAAACCAATATTTTTCCTTGAGCTTTTTCTTCAGTGGCGAGAACCAGGTTAAAGAATTTAGAGAATGCAAGGTTATAAGGAAATTATTTTTTTTTATTATTATTAATTTCATTTCACTCCTGTTCTTTCACTTTCCTTCCTTTTTGAACCACATAAGCATTACTCAGTTTCAGCAATATGATTCTTTAGCTTTTTTACCCCTGAAATAGTAAGGCCCAATCCCAATTCTATTTTATACCTCTTCCTCTACGCCTCCGCCTACCCCTTCCCCTTGTACCTTGAAACAGAGTGTCAAGGGTTAGGGGTGAAAATATTCCCCTAAGAATTGGGACACCACTACTATACCGCCACACGTCATCTAGCTCCTACAATACACACATCTATATTGGTGTGTTGGTGTGCATTAGAGCCTTACCGTTCTATATTAATGAGCTGCTTACTGACACACACACACACACACACATATATCGGAGATCGCGCAGCTCACATATCCAGGAGCAAAGAAACTTGTCAACGATGCCCCATGACTTTTATTAATAACAGTTTAAATACTGAATCGCTGCATTATGTTTTCCAGCAACGAGAGGATAAAATCACCGTTTTTGAAGTAAACTCACTCATTGTAAAGAGAGACGCACAGATGCGGTTACACGCAATGTTTTGGGGTAGAAATGGGATTGGGCCTAAAATGTATTTTGGTCAGAATGTCTTAATAGCTTCTTCTGTAAATATGATGTAATTTAATTCTGTATGCCTGTGCCCATACACTTAGTTAGTGGTCTGCCACAGTCTCTACCTATTAAAAATCCCTCACATTCAAGCTCTGTAACACCATGGGTAGCTCTTGCATGTTGTGAATTGCTTTGTTGGCCATTGTACAAAACTTCAAATGCTAAGAACAGAATTCTGGACAGATGTTTAAAGAAACAGGCTGTTTTTTTTTTTTAATAATCTCAAATAGAAACCGCAGGGCATAGCAAGAGGTGAAACGTTCCTGGTTCTAACAGTTCTCTGTGATTAAATGTAAGCCTGAATGTTTCATTATGTTTTCTAGCACTGTCCTGCTGGCTTTGAAAGGCCCCTGCTGAGCAAGCCAAGTTTTATGTAGATCTAAAAGAAGTCGTCATGTTCGCTGAACATTTAGTTCTTTTAGTGTCATCCTCCCATGCTTTGCCGTTTACTTTGTCTTTTTCTTTCTTTTTTTTATTTGCAGTGCCTCTTTCTTTCTTGTGTTTGCAGTGCCTCCTCTCTGTGAGGGCTGCTTTTATATGATATCATGATATGTTCATCACTGTCAGGAAGTTGAGCCGTGTCAAGAGCCTAGAGGCCATATAGAATGAGGGTAGAAGCTGCGGAGAGTGAAAGACATTGTGAGAATAGGGGAGAGTGTGTCTGCATGAAAGCATCAGAAGAAGACTGATGGAAGCTGACAAACATTAAGAACCCTAGAGAGAAAGAGGGTGTATGCAGTAAGATAAAAAAACAGGAGAAGCTCTCTCGCTCTAAGTAAATATGTGAAATTGAACGAGGACACAAACTCAAATACACCATCCTGTTCACCCTGGAGAGCCACGGTCATGAGTCTGAAGTGTGTTTGTCCTTTCACAGTCATCATGGCCTTTTCCCCTTCTATCACAGTAGAGATGTACTTCTTTAGTATGAGGCACTTTCCATGAATATGGTACAAAATAAGGACCGAAACTCTTAAAACATGTTTTTTCTTTGTCAACAAATTGTCAACATCAAGAGTTCAAACTAATGTTAGATGATCTATTTTATTTTCTGTTCGATTCCTTTGAGGTTTGTCATTTTGGCAACCCTGTTGTCAAAATTTTAGATGTTTTTAAATGCATTTCGAAACCTTAATTGTGTAACTTCTTAGAAATATGCATGAAATAAACATTTAAAAAATTAAATAAATAATTTCTGAAAATTGCTAGAATGAGTAACAGGGTAGCACATTTAGTGTAAATGAAGCTGTTGTAAATGAGTAGTGTAAATGAGGCTAGTTTGGGACCAGATGTTAGTTCATAGTAGTGTTGGGCGATAGGCTCAATTGTCATGTCCTGTCGTCAGCCTGTGAGATTGCTGATACACAATATTATCGTGCAAATTTATTAAATTATTTATTTAGGCCTATTAGTTTCATTGCCGGAAAGTGAACCAACTCCAGCGTAAGGCTAAAAGAAGTCTAATGTTTTTAATATGACTGAGTTTGTATTTAACATAATAATTTAATAGAAACATTGTAAGTTACTAATTGTAATGCTTAGAGTTCCTCAGTTATTCAAAAAGTAGCTACAGAAAATGAGCAAAGAACATTTACCTTACCAAAGAACATCATAACTGACTTCAGTCTAGTGCGAGTATATGCTCTTTAAAAAACACTCCCGTTATAATCTGTGAATATGTGTATGTATGTATGTGTGTGTATATGTGTATATATATATATATATATATATATATATATATATATATATATATATATATATATATATATATATATGTATGTATGTATGTATGTATATATATGTATGTGTGTGTGTGTGTGTATATATGTATATATGTGTATGTGTGTGTGTGTGTATATATATATATATATATATATATATATATATAATGTGTTAGTAAAAATAATAATCATCTCGCTATCATCAGAGGCATCAGGCACAGGCGATATGTCTGACTATTGTCGATACACAATACTATCGTCTATCGGCATAGCCCTAGTTGGTAGTTGTTAATGAACTTGATACCATAAATTGCCATAAGTTAAAGAAAAATAATAGTTTAATAAATTTATTTTTACATTTGTGTAGCAGACTTGAGCTGTTCATCTTGATGAATACAGTCAGTGCCACAGTTTGTGTAAAAATGTAGAAAATTGTAGATTTAATACTTTACCACTTTTACCGTCATCCTGTAGAAAGGGTCCATATTTTTAGGTTTTGCAATGTTAAAAATGTAAGTGTTTTCTAATGGTTGAGAAATCAAGCAGTAACACGGTTGTGACAGATACTATGTTTTTGGTCTTTTAAATGAGTTAATGAGTTAAAGGATAAATGAGTTAAAGGATTAGTTGATTTTCAGAATAAAAATTTCCTGATAAATTACTCACCCCCATGTCATCCAAGATGTTCATGTCTTTCCTTCTTCATTTGAAAAACTAAGGTTTTTGAGGAATAAGAGTCTTATCTATCGAAACAATAGGTCGTTTTCTAAAAAAATACAAATTTATATATCGTGTAGAGCCCTTTGAAGGTGCATTGAACCCATTGATTCCCACTGAAGTCCACTATATGGAGAAAAATTCCCTCAAAAAATTTAATTTCTATGCAGCTGAAGAAAGAAAGACATGAACATCTTGGATGACATGGGGGAGAGTAAATTATCAGGAATATTTTATTCTGGAAGTGAACTAATCCTTTAAAGGAAAAGCTCTTTTTTAACAACAAATAATAATAAATTCAGTTTAATCTATTTCAAATAAAATATATCCATTTAATATATTTTAAAATGTAATTTATTCCTGTGATTGCACAGCTGTATTTTCAGTAGCCATTACTCCAGTCTTAAGTGTCACATGATCCATCAAACAAACAAAAGTTCTTACTAAACCCAAACCTTTGAGCAGTATCTGGTATATCTAACAGCAAACATAGGATTTGTGCCTCTATTGCTTAAAAAACAAATTAACATTTACCTTAATTTGTACCCTATTTATTTAAAAGCCTGAAGTATGAATGCTCCACTGTATGTTCACATCCATGATAGCTCCTTTATACTCTGTTGGTTACAAAGCCAATGAGCCTTCTACTGGCCATAAAAGAGAGTAATTGATCTTTACCTACAGCATCACGTGGCCCTCATCTGTGCAGCACGGCGCCATATAATCGATATCTAGCCTTACTTAGATGAAGACAATAGTTTTGAGATCACTTTGTAGGGATGTAACGATTTACCGTGAGCCGGTTGAAAATCGATTAAAATATGTGACAATTCAAATCGGTTGAGATGTCAAACAAATCACGATACAATGGGAGTAGGAGTTTATATGAAATATAGCAATATCCTAATAAAAGGACACCTTCTCATTTACTGTATAATGTCTTCAATCTCATTTTGTAAAAAAAAAAAAAATCATGTTGAATTGTGAAATCAAAATCATGAATCGAATCGTGAATTGAGTGAATCGTTACATTCCTATCACTTTGTGCAGCATTTATGGTCACCAGCGGACTTGTGAAGCCCATCTCAATGTGTCTGTGTCATTTTTTGCTTCTAGTTGATTATGAGGCAGTGCAGTTTTCTAACAGATCGCAGGCCATGTAGTGCAAGTGTTGTCTCTGTCAGCTTCTCTCATCATTACTGCTGAACAAGCCCTTCTAACGGCCTAGAGGTGTTCTCGTCAGAACCAGCCAGGTGCCTCCAGCTAGATGCTACATTTCTCCCATGAGGATGCTGTTTCTGGTATCAGGGTGTCGTCACTCATAATCCTCAAGAAACTGATTTTGGAAAAAGGGAACTTGGAAGTTCTGACACTTTTCCTCAAAATTGCTGGTTATTATTGGTTCACCATTGAGAAATAGAAATGAGGGTGGACAAGTACACTGATTTTTTTTTTCATCAGTATTTTTGTGCCTTTTTCTTATTGTAAAAATATATAAAAGTTCTTTAAACAAGGCCAATTTAATTTGAGCAATTTTGTGAGAATTATAAAGTTGTCCAACTGCGAAAAAATTTATGTAATTTAAATATATATTCTCTGACAATAATATACACTACCTTTCAAAAGTTTTTTTTTTTTTTAAGAAAAATATGCTTTTATTGAGCAGGATGCATTAAATTGACAGTAAAGTAATTTGTTGTAAAATATTTCTGTTTCAAATAAATGCTGTTCTTTAAAGCCTTTTATTCATCAAAGAATCACAAAAGAAGTATCACATTTTCACAAAAATATTAAGCAGCAAACCTGTTTTCAACATTGATTGATAATAAGAAGAAATGTTTTTAAAACACCAGATCAGCATATTAGACTGATTTCTGAAGGATTATGGAATAAAATTAAAGAATAAAATTACATTTTAAATAGTGTTGTCAAATCGATTAATCGCTATTAATCACATTCACATCCAAAATAAATGTTTGTGTTTACATATTTGTGTGTACTGTATATTTCTATATAAATACACACGTATATATTTAAGAAATACTTACATGTGTATATACTGTATAAACATTCATATATTTCTTAAATATATACATATATGTGTGTGTTTTTATATATACACAGTGTGCACAAATATTATGTAAACACAAACTTTTATTTTGGATACGATTAATCGATTTGACAGCACTAATTTTTATCCACAGCAGTTTTAAAACTGTTAATTTAAGTTGTAGTAATATTTTACAATATTATTGTTTAATAAAATAAATGCAGCCCCGATGAACATGAGACTTTTCAAAAATATTTAAAAAATCGTGCATACCCCAAACTTTTGAAAGGTATGTGTAAGTACATCTTATCTTACACAATTTTCGGTGAGATTTTAGTACAGGGACCAGTTCTCACTATTAACAAGTTGCTTATTAGCATATTATTAACACATTGACTGTTTATTAGAACTTATAAAGCACATATTCTGCATTACCATATTCTGTATCCCTAATCCTACCTAATACCTAAACTTAACAGCTATCTTACCAATTAATAAGAAGCAAATTTGGGAGTTTGAGGCAAACGTCAGAGTTAATGGTGAGAATTGGACCTTAAAATAACAAGTGACCCAATTTTATTTTCTTTGTTTTAAATATGTTTAGATATTTTTGTACATTCTGATTAATAAAATGAGTTTTGTTGTGCACAAGCTCATCTGAACCCCCACACAGATGAACCATGAGAAAAAGTCTCTGATAAGAGTGAGGTTTTCCTACTCCGTATCTAAAGAATCCATAATGCATGTCATTGGGGATTATGGGAAAGCGAGACCAGTATATTCAGCTAGATACAAAAGCAAAGGCACAAAGTTGGAGATGCCACATGAATTACAAGTCCTTGGGACTAGTTGAGAGTATGTATACACCAGGATCTAAAAATCTGCGGCTCCCACTCGACTCCATGAAACATAAAGGAGGTGCTCACAGGAGAACAGAATCAAAGGTTGATGAACAAAGAGCCTGCGTGAATAGAACACAGACCCCTCACAACCTAAGAGATATTAGTTAATGCTTTTTCAAAGTCCTGGCTAGCGGCACTGGCAGCTGAGGCCTGTTATGAATGAGAAATCTTGCTACTGATGAAGAGAGCGTTACTTACAGTGAGAGCGAATGGACCCTGGGGGAACCCGGGAGGGCCGAGGGAGCTGACAGCTCGAACCTCCAACTGAAAAGTTCCTGTCAGACTCCCACACTTGCTCTGTCCCGATGGGAAGAGTGGTTGGCCTTGAAAAGATTGGGAAAGGAGGAAATGAAGGAGAGAGCAGGCAGAGGTTACTGGGTATTTCTTTGCTGGCAGGGGGTATAAGAGAAGAGGTGGTTGAAAAGTCACGGAGGTGGCGCTTTTCTGAAAGCTGTGTCTCTTTTGTCCCCTTTTCCTCTCACACTTCTCCGTCCTGCTTAAATTGACGGAAAAGCAGGAACATCATGACCTGCAGGCGAAGAGAGAGGTGAGCAAGTCAAAATGCAGGCTTTGTGCTTGGTGTTAGGATTCTGAGAAGAGAGCCCTGACAGCAGGGGAGAATCAGAGGAACATACATACTGTACACTTGAGATTGAAACATTTGTCTATTTTTGAGCACAGAACTTGCTGTGAGCTGGTCCTTTTTCCTAACATTATCAAGCAACATTAGGAACTGTTTTATTTCTGTAGTTATTTCTGTACCTTTATGGAACAGAATATTCAGCATATTTTTTTCTTATTTTGCTTTCATTTTATCTTTTTCTTTTTGATTTGCTCAATGTTGTACTTATGTTGTAGTTTTTTTTAAATTGTGCAGCAGTTTGGGTAAACAAAATTACATTAGCAACCAATTTTTGCAACCAAATAGCAAGCATTATTTTTTTATTTATTTTTTTTTTTAAATGTGCTTTCATTTTGTCTCCTTTGAATGTGAGGACTTGCCTTAGTTTTCTTGTTTTTGTCAAAATGAAATGGCATCAGAAACCATTTTATTTCTATAATGTGTCATTTTTGTGAATATTGAGCATTTGAAATTGCATATTTTAGTTGTGCAGCATTTTGGGTAAACATGAAATGGCATTTAGCAACCAGTTTTAGTAAAACAGAATTTTAAAGTTTTTTTTTTTCCATTTTCTTTTTCCTGTTTTTGTATATGAGGATTTGCTCAGGTTTTCTATTTTACGCAGTTCTTAACTGTAAAACCTATCAGTGAAAATTACTAAATGAAGCCATTTCATTTCACACACACAATACTAAAAGTTCATTGCACTTAATAGAGAAGTTTTTTTTATTTAAAGGGGTCATGACATGAACAATCAAATTTGCCTTGATCTTTTGGCGTATAAGAGGTCTTTATATCATTATGTGAGCACTGCGAGCATCGAAATCACATAAAAACCATTATAATCACTGACATTAGATTCAGTACACAGATGCCTGTTCTCAATTAAATGTTATTCTAACTCACTGGGTTTTATAGTGTTTGGGTCAACCTGAAGTGGCGTAGCAATCATTTTACTTCAATAATGTGATTTATTTTTTCTCATTTTACTTTCATTTTTTCTCATTTGATGTCATTTATCTTTTCTCTTTTAAATTTGAGTTACCAACTAAAATTTTATTAGAGCAAGTCATTTCATTTTGATGAATTATCTTGCACATTGTTACTTTTTTTTTTTGGAGTAATGCAATAAGACCAGGGAATGTGCATGTTGTTACAAAAATGTGTTGTTAAATGCACTGTAAGTCACCTCCTATAAAAAAATAAATAAATAAATAAAAATCTGCTAAATGAATAAATGTAAATCAATAAATTGTAAGCTGTCCCAATTAACTGCTTTTTTTAAAATGAATACATTTTTAATTACGGAATAGATCACTCAAAAATACAAATGCTGTTATTTTTATTCTGTTTAAATATTTTAAATTTAAATTTTAATAATTTTTTTTTGAGTGGACTGTCGCTTTAAGAACTTCATCTGTATCTAACCCTCACTGTAAATACTGTAAATGTGAACCATCATGCGCTTTGTGGTGGATGCCCATAGTAAAGTAAGTAAGAGTTTGACTCTCAAAGGACTAAAGTTGCTTAGGCTGCGTTTTTTGTGCATTGCACTAGCTATCGTCTTGTCAAGACTCACAGGAGAGAGAGAGAGAGAGAGAGAGAGAGAGAGAGAGAGAGAGAGAGAGAGAGGCGGTAAAGCTCAGCGGCTGCAGCTGCAGTGCAGTCGTCACAGCCAGAGAGAGAACAGGCCAGCTCTGTCTGCATCACTGCTCCTGCATGCATGATCGGCTAACCACCTATGTGCCAATCAGAAGGATTTAATTAGGTAAAAAAGAGCAGAATGTCGCCTGTAGCAATCATAAGGAACCGTTCCATCATATCCTCCACCTCCTCCTCCCTGTGCTGCCCACACTTGTCTTCCTTGCAGTTGGAGTTTTGTGCTCTTCGTGGAGTGTGTAAAGAAATTTATGCACTCTAGGGGTGCTTTGGAAATAAAAAGCATGCTCATGATTTTAGACATCACACTCTGACAACAAAAGCGCCCGTAAAAATGAGACCATGCGATTAGTACATGCTGTTCCTGACTGGAACTAGATATCAAATCTGTGTGAAGCCGTGCTTTTTTCCGATAGTTTTGCAGTCTGCTAGGTCTTATGACAATCACTTTTTCCCTATGATTATGATTTTTTCTTTCATCCTTTTTTTCTTTCCTTTTTCTTTCATCTTCCCCCACCTTTTTTTTTAAATGAGGCAGGACCTCAGCATAGTGTGTGTAGCTCTGTTCCAAGCTCTAGTGAGCTACTGTATCTATGTTTCTATCTAGAAAAACCCATTTAAATCAGTCTAAGCTGGTCTGACTGGGAGAACAGCTGGTCACCCAGCTAAACCTCATCTTGGCCAGGCTGGAAAACAAGCTAGATCAGTGGTTCCCAATCTATTCTGCTACAGGAGCCAGATTTAACATTTGGCCCAAGTGAAGTTCTAAAAATGCTTATATTAATGTTTTTGAAAGAAGTCTTTATGCTCAACAAGGCTGCATTTTTATAAGGAATATAATAAAAATAAATATTAACATTTAAAAGAATTGTTTTCTATTTTAATACATTTTAACAGGTAATTTATTCCTGTGTTGGCAAAGTTGAATTTTCAGCAGCCGGAATTGTCTGGTTCTTATTATTTTCAATGTTAAAAGCAGTTTTTGTTGCTTAATATACTTCAGGAAACTGTAATACACATTTTCAGGATTATTTGATGAATAGAAAGTTTGAAAGAACAGCAAATATTGAAATAGAAATATTTGTAACATTATAAATGCCTTGCCTGTCTTTTTTTTAATCTATCTTACCCCAAACTTTTGAATAGTAGTGCACAGTTTCTACAAAAATGTTACGCAGCACAATTGTTTTTAAGGTTGATGATAAAAAAAAAAAATTTAAAAAAAATGTTTCTTAAGTACCAAATCAGCATATTAGGTTAATTTCTGAAGGATCATGTGACACTGAAGACTGGAGTAGGGATGTTGAAAATTCAGCTATGCCATTACAGTAAATTAAAAAAAAACTAATAAATAATAATTATTTTAAATTGTAATAATATTTCACAATATAACTATTTTTACTATATTTTTCATCAAATAAATGCATCTTACTGAGCACTGATCAGTATTCTGCTCACTAGGTTTTATAAAAGAGCATGTATTGATTACAAAAAATGATACGCATACACATTATTTCTCCATATCTTTAAATCTTGGCTACAATCTGAGCTTCAAAGACCATTTGCGATATACATTGTAACAAAGCGCTTAGCATAACACACAGACCAGGCAGACAGGAAACCTCCCCAACTGCGTCACTGTCCTCTTTTTCTAGTCCACACCTTCACCCTTGCCTTTTTTCTTTCATCTCCATCCTGTTTTTCTCCTCCTCTTCTGTCAGCTGTTATATAAAATGGTCTTTAGTGGGCTTGACACAAAAGAAATGAAGAAACATAACTGGAAATAACAAGCTTCATCTTGAAGCCTTAGCTCATATAACACTTTACTTATTTTGAGGTCTTGCAGATGAACAGACCTTGTTGTTGTTGTTGCTGCTGCTTATTATCTGCAATTAAATCTCCAGTTAAGTTAGCTGAGCTAGAATTAGTACAGTAGAGACATTAAGCTGATTATATTATCTGACATTTTAATCAGGTTTTTTTGGTGGGCTGTATATGCCATGCTGCCTGTCAACTGCAGCGCTCTTGTTTTTTTGGTTCAAAGCATTATGTGCCAAATGGCTTTTTATTCCAGTTTCTCTTAAGCAATTAACCTTGGAGCTATCATATCCGATTGATCTCAATTAGAGCTTCATTACAGCTTCATTCCACAATACAGAATATCATTTTTACAGAACAGCTTTTTATTCTTTTTATGACTCTGGAAAAAGGCTGATCAGACAAGAACAATTATGACTATTCAGACCACTGTTGAATGACATTTGAACAAATGGTTTCCCCGTTTTAAACACCAGTGTGTTGAAGTGTTCTGTGAGTCCCCCTTCCATCTTTTCAATTCATTGAAAAATATATTCACCAAAAAAAAAATAAAAAATGGAAAAAACTTTACAGCATATTTATATACTTTCCCTCATTAGAGGGCCCAGACATGTTGTTGTGCTTCACAGCAGTGAATTTCGACAGATAATGCATTCCCTCTTTGGGATAATATTTTTTTTAAATATTTTTTTGTGATATTTACCCCTTTAGTTCAGCTTCTCATTAGCATTCGAATAGTGTTTCTTCTGCATAAAGTAGCAGCTGATTTATTCAATAATTTATTAATTGGTTAATTAATCTTGTTGAAACAGACGCTTTAGGTTGTAATCCCCCATGCCTTGGGCCTGTCGTTAAAAAACAAGCTTGTCCTTGAATTCTTATTTCTTCAAATCCTACTTGTCATTCTTTGTCTTCACATAATTTGATTTTGAGCCTTGTTGTGGGTCGAAATAATGGTGGTCATCAAATAATAGCCAATCCTTTGTGTCAGGAGCATTATTCTCATCAATCCTGCCCTCCCCTGATAATTTGTTTTCATCTCATTTTTATAGTTACCTCATTTGTTTGTATCTGCCTTTCCTAAATGTCACCCCCCCCAAATGTGGAGTCTTTTTTTTTCACTATCTACACCACGCTTTCCTCCAGGTCTCTTGGATTGACAGTCATGCTACTGTTTGAGTTTGAAGTTGAGTTGGAGTTGGAGTTGGAGGAGTTGTTGGAAGCGAAAGCATGTAGATAGTTCTGCGTTAGGCCGTGGCCGTACTGCTCGCTGCTACCCGTGCTGGATGTGCTGGTGGTGGAGGCACAGTGGACAAGCATGCCGTGTAGGGACTGGCTACGTCGGGTCCAGATGACGCTCAGACGCTTGGCGTAGCTATAACACGTGGTGGTGGTGATTTCACCCACGTCAAAAGAGCAGCTACGCTTGGTCTTGAGTGCCTGCCTCAAGTCTGAGCCTCCTTCCCTTCCGTCATCCCCATCTTGTGTCAATGCAAGCGAGGCCAAGACTTGTCTGTCCACGTCTCTGTCTTTCTCCAGAGACTTCCTCTGCTTGAGCCTATCTGCTCGCTTTTGTGTCGGCGTGGGCAGCGTGTTACTTGGGGAGTAATAGAGTGTCAATCTCTCACTTTCTGGTGTGAGAGGACTAAAACACTTTTCCCTCACTGCCCCGTCTCCCCTATTGCGTGTGCCACAGTGTGGCTCCGGGCTCTGTTTAGGTTTCGGGAGAGAGCTGGGCTTGTGTTTGTCTTTTGTTCTTTGGGCCAAGAGTCCATTTGGCAACGCCACCATCATCATACTGTTGTTTCCGTTTGTCTGGGCGTAAACATCCACCCCTTTGGCTGGAAAGAACTTGCCCGGCCTGTTGGCATCGTCCCGACACTCTCCGCAGACGCGATGGCGCACCATCATGGCCACGGTGAAGACCAGAAGGGTTACTACCACCACGCCACCCACCATCACTGTCAACGTGCCGCCCAGGAAGTGAGCATGCAGAGAACGACATTCTGGATAATCCTCTTTAGTGCTGAACTGGATGCAGCCCAGCACCTTTGTAGTAGCCAAGGAGGAGATGCCATCATCGAATATGGCCAAGACGCACAGGCTGTAGTCTGCTCCTGACACCAAGTTTTTCAGCAGGAAACTATTACTGGTTGGAGGCAGAATTCTGAGACCAAATAGAAAAAGAAGAAAACATTTGATAAATTAAACATCATATCAAGGAAATATCCAAACAGAAATACATCAAGCACAACAAAGTGAGCTTTAGAAGCTCAGATTTTTAGTGAAAATGGCTTAAATCAATACCCTGCTATGAAGGGGATTCTAGAAATGAGCAAATTAAGAATAAACTACAGATGTTGTGGATGCGGCAGTCTGACAAGCGATGAAGCATTTTTACATTAAAGCTAAGAGGGTGTCGACATGCTTCTTGCCTGAAGGACTCCTGCCCACACTAGTCTTTACAATCTGCCATCTCTGGCAGAAACAGTGTCCATACAGTACTCTTTAATAGACTTCATTGACTGTGTCCAGTGCATTTGGTTTGGCGGCTTGGTATATATGTCTGTAATGAAAATGCTTTGGATGGCTACACCTGATTCAAGTCCTTAAATTCACTTTACTTTGAGAGGTAATTGGCGGTTACAGCAGAAGGAACTTGAACAATTTTCAGTCTCCTTTGCACTAGTTTCAATAAGCTATTTGCCTACTTTTCAGATTCAAGAGTCTTTTGTTGAGGTTCATCAGTTGTATTAATTAATTTATTTATCTTTCCCTGAGTCTCCACTTCAGTAAAAAGAACTGGTGTTATTGAATACGTGCTGCACTGTAAGGAATCAAAGAATTTGAATTCACATTCATGTAGACTTCTCTTATTTTTGAGCTCAGTGTGTCACTGCATATCAATGAGACATTTGCATGGTTATCTGCATATTAAATTTCTAATTCTTATGGATGATTTGAATTACAAGCCTTACAGGAAACATGTCTTAATGATCTGATGTTAATGAAGCCTTAGTTGTTTCTTTATGAATTGTGTTGTCCAGTGATTTTGAAAATGAATTATGCAAAATTCTCCCATTATTTCCATAGGGTGATTTGCATTTTTAGATCAGTTCAGGCCAAAATGTATGCTATTGATTTTTCTAGTTCTTGTTTTAACATGAACAGTTTTCCCATCTTTATATTAAATGAATGGTATATGAAGTAGTGTCTTGGTGTAACTATGATGTTTGATTAAAAAAAAAAAAAAAAAAAAAAACTGAGAAACAAAATTGTTTTCTGTGGCTATTGACATTATGCCACAAATGCTGTCAATAGAGTTTAACTTGTATTGAATGTGGAGCGTCTCTTGAATGTGGAAAAATGTCTAGGAAAAGTCTATCTCTCTAGTTTAGCAATGCACTCAAGGTGGCCAGTCAATGTGGATTAATGTCTGTCTTCTGGCCTAGAGTAGCTTACAATGTTTACTCTTACAGACTCCTGCATGTTGATGGGAATAGCTGTAGTAACAGGTCCATTATGAAGATGCCTGGCCTCCCACTCATGCACTTCTCTGCTTGCCATCACTCAGCAACTGCTGCTACTTCTGCTACCCTCATCCCCGTCTCTTCAGCCCATCCTCCTGTATCTATATATATTTCTCTCCTTGTCATCCAAACATGCCCTTCACCTTCACCATTTATTATTGATCCCAATCCCTGGAAATCTCACTGCTCCTTTCTTTTGTTAAGCCTCTCAATGTATGTCCTCACCATGCAAGAATTGGTTCTTCTGTGCACGTGCATTGAATATGTTGCAGCTCTCTTCAATGTTATTGAGTTGAAGAGCCTCTAGTAAGGTTGTAAAGGGAAAGGAAAAGGTAATGAAAAGGAAGAGTGAGATAAACAAAACAAAACAAATCAAATTGTAAAATAAAGGCTACCATGAAGGAATTTCTGTTTTCATGTCTGTAATAGGATATTTGCATGCAAACTGTTGTTTGTGCATCCAAATACTGCTGCACATTATGCAAAAATTATCTGTATTCATGATCAGTAGTTGAACAATACCCAGATGATGTACAGCGTCTGCTGAGATTCTGAAGTGTGCAAACAGTGGACACTTAACTATCCCATGAGAGAACACGAGCTGAAGAACCATCAGACTTAAAAGACGATAAAAAGCCAGGTGGCTTCTTTAAGTACTGGTTGTACAGAGAAAATTTCTTTTAATTTTGATATTTATTTGGCTGCTAATTTAACAATTGTTTTCTTGTTCGTTGTTAGTGTGTAAAAGAACCAAGCCAACCACTACTGACTTCTTCCACCTGTCTAAGAAGAGTTGGTGTAAGCAACTCCCACAGCCCTTCCCTTGTGACCTGCCCCATCTCTCTGTCCCCTTTCTCTCTCCATTTAGATCCATTTCACTCTTCCTGATTCATTGTGACACCATCTTCAAATGTGTAGGTTTTGCCCTTTTAAAGGGTCCATCCTGTTTTCCCCAGAGTCAGCAGGTCCTCTCACTCCACTGCTCTGCTTTCTTTACCCCTCCCTGGCTATAAATAGCTGCCTGTATCTCTTTTAGCCTCATGGCTCAACTTGAATCTTCCATCCGCTTTGGGCTGTGTCTGTTTCCTTTGGCCTTATCCTTCCATCAATATCTGAAGCCTATAATCCATGAACATGA
The DNA here is from genome assembly GCA_039654775.1 of Spinibarbus caldwelli. Lineage (NCBI taxonomy): Eukaryota > Metazoa > Chordata > Actinopteri > Cypriniformes > Cyprinidae > Spinibarbus > Spinibarbus caldwelli. The sequence continues at coordinate 16,003,351 of CM077258.1, forward strand.
GCACCAAGGATGCTTACATGCATTCACTTGAAACGCATGAAAACCAAACACTAAAAACCAACACATAATTTTCTCTTCTCTTTTTTTTTTTTTTTTTGTCAAAAATGCTGCTACAATACAGAAACAAGATATCCTTACCTGTAAACAAGTGCGTCATCAGCTGTGCTGTTGTACTGGATCTGATACATCCACACTAAGAAAGGCGTTGAAGAGCGACCCATTTTCCAGCGAATCTGTGCTGAATTGGATGTCACACCTAGAACTCCTACCAGGGTTTCTGTTCCTCCATTACTGCTTCCACTTCCTCTTTCTCCAGTATCTCCGTTGCCTCCGGTGGCATTCCGTACAGTCACTACACCAGTCCCTGCCCCTTCAACCCCTCCACGGCCACTACTAATATCAGAGGATCCAGGGTCTCTGTGGTTGATAAGAGTTATTGTACCATTCCCTCTATGAGGAAGAGGGATGATCTTCAAGTCTACCAGAGCTGTGGATTCCCCTGCAGCATTGATGGCAATGCATGTATAGGTGCCATCATCTCTAGCACGGGTCACCAAAAAATCCAGTGTGCCATTATAGTATGAGCGAATGCGACTAGAGTTGGCCACAATACGGTCATCTGGTGACACCCAATGAATGACTGGCTCAGGGTCACCAATGGCTCGACATTTAAGGGTGGCTCTTTGGCCCTCCAACACCCACAGCTTGTTGGTATTACGGGTGATCAGTGGAGGCTCACACGTGAACTCTTCCTCTGGAATGGACCAGAAGTATCGACCCGCCAGATGAGTAGGTGTGGCACATGTCTCCATGTCGTCTTCCCGAATCAGTCGCCGTAACCACAACAGCTCACAGTTGCAGTGCAGGGGATTCCCCCCAAAGTTAAGGCTGATGATTGAATTGTATGGTGTTGGACTGACAACCCCAATCTGGGATCTGGAAAACAGTGGATCAGGGGGAAGAGTCTGCAATCTGTTCGAGGTCATATCCAGTCGGGACAGTTTATAGAGCTCACTGAAAGAACCCTCAGCAATCTGGTCTATTAGATTGTGATCTAGATTTAAGGTGTGCAGGCTAGCCATATTCTGAATAGATTCCCAAGGAACCCTGCGAAGGTTATTATAGGAAAGATCCAGATCCTCCAGAGTTAGTAGAAAGTCATCAAAAGCATCCGCTGAAACATCTGTGAGCTGATTGTTATTGATGATGAGATGCTGAAGGTTAATAAGACCTGTCAGATCCTGAGGCCCCACCACTGTGAGACGGTTGGTGTCCAGGTGAAGCGAACGCAGACTCTCCAGATCAGCAAAGGCCAGTGGTTTCAGAGCATGTATGGTGTTACGTGACAATGTCAGGTCAACTAGTCCTGTCATATTGGCAAAGTCTGCACCTCCCACTTCCAGGATGTAGTTGTCAGCAAGACGCAGCTCCACAGTGCGGCGATCAATGTTTGGTGGCACAAAAAGAAGACCTTTATTCACACACAGTGTGCTCAGAGACTCTGATAAGTTCCGACACACACAGTGGATGGGGCAGATGGACACCATGCCCCATGTCTCCCCTGCCAACACACCTTGTCCACTCCGCAGCAGTATGGAGCTGAGGAGGCCCAGCCAGAAAATTGTTGACTGTAGCATGGGACAGGGGCGGACACTTGTTGTGCTGACAGGGATAGATGAAGCAGGACATCTCCTTGGTTGGATCCATTTCAAGCTCTCCTGTTCTTGCAACAGATTGGTTCCTCTAGATGGACTCCCTGGTTCTGTGCGTGGCATGGTAACCAGGTTGTCCACAGACCTGTGTAAAGAGAGCAAACATTAGAGGCTTCAACTCAGAACCGGGAGAAGTTGAGCACTTTCTGTCTCCCTCAGTCCTAAGCCTGCTTGTCCGTTCACTAATCCCCTGCACAAATGCGGTTATCCATTAATTGCCACTGAGACTTGGTGTTATGCCTAGTCATTCATCCAGTATAAGCTCACTTCATCTTACAGTGTATCAAAGAGGAGCTAATCGTGAGCCAATCTACCAGTGTCTATTGCTTCAGATTAATGGTGTACCTGGAATCCTTTGTCAGTTGTTTAGATTTCAAGGCATTTGTCATGTGGCCAGCAAGTGCAGCAAGAACTTTAAACTTTTCCCCTGGTTTGTGAGCGAAAGAGAGACTCGATTTGGCTGCCAGGGACAAGCCCCAAGATGATCAGTCACATTCTAAGTGATGAATGCCTTGGCTGTCTTCTCATCGCAGATGTGAGATTATGTGGCTGTTGTTGTGGCTGTGTGTGCAGACAAAGTGTATCTATTTACCCAAGTCTTATGTCCTTCTGTTTGTTCTCCTCCCTGCTGCTCCCTGCTCTCCTACAGGGGTCTGATTACTCCATTAACCTGATACATAACTGTCTGTGTGTGTCTGGTCTGTCGCACACATGGATAGAACTGCTCCAAACAACCAGTGCAATGACAGTAGGGAGCGACACGAGCTGCAACGAGTGTGTAAATGAATTTTAATTGATTTCACAGGACCGAAACCCGGTGATATCCAATGCACAATTGTCCTTAAACATTTGCAAATGCTTGACTTGGTTTAATAAGTCCATCAGTCGCCATCAACAAATGCTGCAATGTTATGCTGATGATTGATTCTATTTGTTGTTTATGTGATTTTGGCCTGTTCATTTCAGTCTTACATAATGGCTCCAGTATCACACTCGCAAAGCAGTTTTAAAACAAGAGAGTGTGTGTGCAATTGAGAAAGGGAAAGATGAAGAGATAAGATTGGGCAGCGTAGGGAGTAGAGTTATATCCTATAAATAACCATGTGCAATTGGCTCAAAGCTGTATGTGTGCAAATTTGCTATAAAGAATGAATACCCAGTGGAATTCATATTCATTGTGCTGAATTTGGAATTACACATTGTACATATCCTGCAAACAATTGACAAACCTCATGAGCTTCTTCCTGCCAGCAGTAGAATATTTTGTGCATAGAGGGAAAGGAGAAAAATTACTGTCATTTTTCATACCTGTTGTGTCTGTTTCATCAAGATTTAAAATGGTTTCCAATCCTTTCAGTTCTTTTATAGACAAACTGCCCAGCTAGTCCCATCATTGCTTCAGATGAAAATCCAGAGGGAAACACTGTGGAAATATTCGGGTGTGCTATGGGTCGATTTGTTCCTCATAGTGAATCGCCGAAAATCACAATGATGTGAATTTGATCTGTGGTCAAATGGATGACTTACTGACAGTCACATACTCACTGCCCTGCCGTTCTTTTCTTCGCTATGAGTCACTGCCCCGTTTCTATAATCCTTAGTGAACCTCAGTTAAATGGAATTGGGTATGTCTGGATTGTTTTTTTCTTGATTTTCATTGTTTCCTGTTTCATCCAAAATTCTCCTTTATTTCACAGCATTATTAAAGTCAGAATTCAGTGAAAGCTTGTTTTATTCAAATCTTTTATATGCAAAGGCGCTTCCAGTAGCAAGTGGCTTCCAATCCATTTCATCTCGGAGTGAACTGCCAAAAGAAACATAAATCCCTCTTAATACATATTTAATATTTAACTACTATTAAAAGCTCACATTCCTCAGCCTCTTTTTGTTCTCTCATTTCTCTTGCATAGACCTTTAGCTCAGATGCCACATCTATAAGTGGAAAGCATGCTGTGTATCGTTCATGTCTGTTTGCTGATGTTGGTGTCTTACACTATTGAGGATCCTAAATTAATTGATTCTTCCTGTAAACTGGTGCATTAAAGCAAATAATCCAATTAGACCTGCTTTCAAGCAGACCCTGTGGGTCTGACTGAGCCAAATGTGTGTATGTGTGTGCACACTCTTGTCTAGATGGACTAGAAGTCTATACACTCAATTTCACTGCATGATTCCCTCTTTATTGTTTTCTCTCTAATCCACCCTGAACTGTTGTAGTCTTTCTACTCTGTCTTAACTTCTTATCTGCTTATCTCTGTCTCCACTCCTCCTCAACCTCTCCTAAATACCTAAAGAGTGAAGGTAAACATATACCAACCTTTTTTATTTCCAAATTCCTGCTTCCGTCCATCTAAGAGAACTGCTGCCCTCTCCAGGGGTCCCTTTCCCTCTACATCCTCTCAGGTTCCTCAGGGAGGGATTTTGGGTAGCATCCTCGCCCCTCGTTTCTCTCCCCACTGCTTCTTTTGTTTTTACTTTTGCAAATGGTCCTGGGAAACCCTGCCCTCAAAGAAGGAAACCATCACCTACAGGCACAAAGAACCTTCATATAACTGTGCAGTTGAGTCCCCACTGATGTCGCTTATTGCCATCAATCATTGCCTTGTTTTTGCTTTTTCGTTCCTGCTCTGTATTCTTGAACTGCGCGAGTCTGTGATTTGTTGGTTCTGATGCAGAGAGCAAGTCGATGCGACTGCAAGCGTTTGCGACTGCAATGTGTCTGCTACAGCAAGGGCAGAGTGAGCGGGAGGGAGGGAAGAGAGAACGAGAGAGAGAGAGAGAGAGAGGGAGGGGAGAGTGGCAAAGCCTGAAGCAGTCTTGGCTCTCGGTATGAGGGGAGAGACGAAATGCAAGGGTAAAAATGGCAGAATGGGAGTGCATTGGCTGACTGGGGTGTGAGGTTGGATCTAGAGAGGAATTGCCCAAAGCTTTGTCCCTCTGACAGTACATTTTTAACAGCAGGGCACCATCAGTCAGCAGACACACTAATAACTTTTGTCACCAGTTCTCCCACAGAGACGATTTTCATCTTCTGTAAATGCAAATTCATTATATATCATTAAAAATGGATAAGAGTAGCTGATTTTGAGAATTCTGTTTTGAGAGATGCATGGGTTGTTGGAGGTGGGCAACAAGGATATTCTGATGCCCTTGACAGGATATGACATGGGTCCAACCCTATCCCCAAAACAGCTTTGTCGACTATATTTTTGCTTTTTAAGTGAAAAATACCTTAAAATGAGTGAAAAATGAAATTAAAAATGAAATTCACAAATGCATAAACTTCCAAATATCAATGAAAACAGTAACACCTTTGACAGTAATGTTCATTTTGTTAACATTAATGTATTACTTTAGGTATTATTAACTAATAATGTTTTTTTTATTACTAATAATATAAAAATGTTATGCACTGTTTTTAAATCATTAATATTCATAATGCATGACCTAATGTTAACTTGAAATGTTAAAATGTATTAGTATAATAGTTTGGGGTCTGTCAGATTTTTTAAAAGATGTTTCATGCTTGCCATGGCTGCATTAATTTGATCAAAAATACTTTAAAACAGTAATGCTGTTTTAAATGCTATAATTTCTGTTTTAATATATTTTAAAAAGTAATTTATTCCTATGAGGGCAAAGCTGAATTTTACTGAAAGACTGAATTACTCCTCTCTTCAATGTCGCTTAATCTTTCAGTAAGAATTATAAAATGCTTTATGCTCAAGAAACAGTCCAAACAGTTGAAAACAGTTGTACTGCTTAATATTTTTATGGAAAATGTCTTTTTTTTTTCAGAATTCTTTGATGAATGGAAAGTTCAAAAGTACAGCATTCATTCAAAATATAAATCTTCCGTATAATTAAAAAATGTCTTTGCTGTCACTTTTGATCAATTTAATGCATCCTTAAAAGCATCAAAAAATAAAAAGTAAAAAAGAAACCCTACTGATCCAAAACTGGGGCCTTAAACGTAGTGAATGCAGGAACAAACATTATTAATAAATGCTGAAAAAGTATTGCTCATTGTAGCTGTTCATTAAATAATGTTAACAAAATGAATCTTGTTGTAAAGTGTTAGCCTAAAAACAATGTCTCGGTCCAGTGTTATGACACTTCCTGTTGATGCAAGCAGTCACGGTTCAAAGCCCACTGTCTGTACCAAATCATGAGAGAGCCGTTCTTATAAGCTGAGCTGTAAAATCATCTTATGAGCGTGAGGCTAATACAGCTTTACACGTCCAGCAAAGCTGAGAAGTAGAGAAGGAGCCAAAGATGTTCAGTCCAAGTTACACTTTTTCTTAGTTTCTCATGTTCTATCTCTGATTCCCGTAATCTTTGTTTTTCTGGGCTCTGTGATTTTAGGTGAGCGTGAGTCACACTCAGTCTTTATGCGGGTCTATATATAGAGGCCTGACTGCATGCAAACACAGCTAAGTGGACGGCATGCAACATTGCCAGCAGCCTGCTGTAGCCCAGCTCCACACACTTGGAGCATGTAACCGGTGGGCTCAGAGTCTGCTAAACCTCGCTGCAGCTGACGTATCAGACTGAAGATTTGGCCGGTGAGCCAAAATCAGTCTTGGTTCAGTTAAATCATGTTTCAAAAAATGACAGATCATTAATAATACATTTAAGTACCATAAGACAAATATGAATGATTCATGTGTGTATGTACTTTGCGGTTGCATAAAGAAAGAGACTGCAACTGCCGGATCCAAGCCACAACTAATTGGTGTGAAAGAGTGATTCCAGCAGGGGTACGTACACCCCGGGGGAAACTTAAGTGGGTTACTATAAGATTTAGTTTTTGGTTCTTGAACCTATAGGAGTGAATTTACAACTTTACAAGCTGTAACGAATGTATTTCCTTTTTAAGGAAACTAAATAAAATGCGTGGTTTGACAATTAATGTGGACATTTATTTTGTAGTAAAATATATATACACTACTGTTCAAAAGTTTAGGCTTAGAAAGGCTTTTTTGGAAGGAATTTAATATTTTTATTCAGGAAGTATGGATTAAATTGATCATAAGTAAAGGTCAAGACTGTTTTCAACAATGATAATAATAAGAAATGTTTCTTGAGCATTAAATCAGCATATTAAAATAATTTCTGAAGAATCATGTTACACTGGTGACTGAAGTAATGGCTGCTGAAAATACAGCTTTGCCATAGCTGAAATAAATTATATTTTAAAAATATATTAAAATAGAAAACAGTTACTTTAAATGCATTAATATTATACTGTAATAATAGTATTGTAGCATATTTAACAGTATTACTGTTTTTACTGAGCATAAGACTAAAAAAAAACATAAATCTTACAGACCCCAAATTTTTAAACAGTGTATGTGCGTATATTAACAATGAAAATCTGCAGGATTTAAATATAACAATCACTGTTTCCTCACAATTTGAGGATTTAATCTTATGTACTATTTCTCAAAGATGTTCTTGCTGCTGGTGCCTTTCTCATTAACATTTGTATAAATGATGATGCATTTTGCTGATGGGTGATATTTCATACTTGTTGAGGTTTGAAAGATGAAATTAAAAATAATACAAATGTCTTGAATTTAATTAAACACTTGATGTGGATATTACTTATGAATAAATTTGCTCCTAGGTCTTTCTCAGTTTCTCAGTCGATTGCCCTCAGAATTGTCAAAACTTGTGGAAGACTTCATTATAATAATAGCTTTTATAGTAATGATTAGCTATCATGTGAATATAATATGAATACATTTCTAGTTTGGTGTTGTTTAAGGCGTATTTGAGTCTTTCTAATGAGGCTGTGGAAACACAGAAGGTTGGGAAACAGAGTAAAGCACAGTGGACTTGAGATATTTCAGCACCCTGGACAGCTCCAAACTCTGAGCTAGTCAGATTGGTTAAATCTGTGAGACTACGTTGTGATATCGCCATCTGTACTTCCATCTGTCTTGTTATACTGGTCCCGTGGCTGGATGGTTGGCATTGTAATTGCTCATTTAACCCTGTATTCATTGATGTGCTTGCTCCTTATTTCTAAATGTAAAAATCCAAACAGGTAGCCTTGAATATATCCACAGCCTGTCTGTGCTTAAATGTTTAAACTCCAGTGTTTTCTCTCTCCCACTCTCTCTCTTATTCTCTCTCTTTCCTGATTTTATCCAGCCATTGTGGAGAGCTTGTGGGCAACAAATTGTTTCCAGCAATACCCAGTGGTTTACCACTACATTTACATTTACATTTATGCATTTGGCAGACGCTTTTATCCAAAGCGACTTACAGTGCATTCAGTGCATACAGTGCATACAGTGCATACATTTTTTTTTTTTTAATCAGTATGTGTGTTCCCTGGGAAATGAACCCACGACCTTTTGCGCTGCTAACGCAATGCTCTACCACTGAGCCACAGGAACATAAACAACACCAATAAACAACACTTATGTGCATGCTTGTGCTCTTCAGGATGTGTTTGTAGAATCATGTTATTGAAAATCCCTTGTTTGCTCTGCTTTCCCAAAAATCATTAACCCTCTGTTGTGTATTATTATACCATTGGGTAAAAAAAAAAAAAAATCAAACATCGTTTTTTTCCTTTATATATAAATAAATACTTTTCTTATTATTTCTCTCTGAGTTTTGTTTCCTTAAGGCAGCATTGAACCATAAAATTGAAACAATGGATGTTTTCGTTCAAAAAGGCAAAATTGTTTATTGAAAACATTAAGAAATCCAAAATCAAGTTCTTTATTTACTTCATGAAATATTGTCTGAAGTAAATTGCGCATCCTTCTTTGAAATACTAATATAGTTATCTACATAATGTAGTATGATTCTAATAATAAGGCTTAATTCATGGTTAATTTGTGCATTTCCATTACTTAGAATATGGTCCTCCCTTCTGCATAAAGAATAGACTCATGAATTGGGCGTTGTCTTTTGGTTCAGTGAGTCAAAATTCGTTTGTTGCCTGGAGGCAACACAGTACCATAGAGGGTTAAACTTGCTGCCCGTCAGCTATGGTAGTCCCAATGGTTTTCAGTACATCAGTATGCATCGTATTGTGCAAGTATGTAAAGTCTATAGCTTCAAGCACTTTGTCTTGCACAAAATTAGGTAGTTCAGTGTCTCCGGCATTGTGTCTGTATGCCTGTATAAAGTTAAAAGATTGGACGCACGTGATTGATTTTGTATTAAGATGTAAATTAAAGAAATAGTTCACCCAAAAATGAATTATAAATGTACCATCATGTCATTACAATCATTTTTACTCCTGTGGAACATAAAAGATATTTTGAGAAAAATATTTCTTTGTCCATACAATTGTCAATGGTGACCAACACAGGTTTACTAATGTTCTTAAAAATATCTTGTTTTTTGTTGTTATTTTTCAACACCGAATTAAGCTATTTTCTGTAAATGTCATGCGATTCATTAGGTATATAACTAAAGAATGACAAAGAACAGTATACAGTAAAATTGTTTGCAAAACAAACCATTGTGTTCATGATTATTGTAACAAAATATACCAACATCAAGCAGCATAACAGACTGTTTTTGTACAGCTAACTGACACCAGAAGTCTTGCGCATTCAAGCCAAAAATGGCTGCGTCTGCTTATACATTTAAAATGCTTACAGTTTGTTTTTTGAGAGGAATAATGTAGAAATTTGGAATGAGGAGGAATCCTGCAGTCAGAAGAATCTGGGTCAGAGTGCTGGCGGATTAAAGCCGACTCTTTCCAACTCTCAATTCTTGGAAGAAGATTTGGGTTCGGCCTCTCTTTTGGTTTGTTTTCTTCCTCATCCTCGATCTCTCCTTCATTTGTTCTCTTAAGGTCTCCACTAAACCCTTCCGTAGAGAATCAATGTGTGATGTGTATGTATGTAGGTGGCAAGGGTGCAAAATCCAAGTGCTAAAACTATAGAGTTTCAATTAACACTTTGCTTCTTCTGTTAGTCTCTCACATCTGCTCCCTCTTCAACTCCCTATCTCTTCAACCTTCTTCCGATTTCATACCCTTTCTTTCATGTCTATCTAAACCTTTATTATCTCCCCTTCTCCGGCTGCCATTGGAGTCCAGTATCGACAGTCAGGCTAATGGATTCTGGAAAATCTTTTGTGTTCAGCCGTTGGTTTCAGCTCAGAGCACCACAGAAATGCATATAACAGACTATATCAGGAACACAGGACTTGAAATGTGTTGCATGTCTGCTCAGTATATTGAATTGTTTCTTCATGCTGTAACAGTGAGCACAGTTTCCTCTGTGACCCGAGCCAAATTTGCACACACTCAAAGGCAGGTTTGATAGTGATGGAAGGGAGTATTGAGTGTTTAGATAATGGTATTGATTTTAGAACTGCCTACCGAATGGCCCCATCTGCCCTGTGTAGGACCATTAGCACCTAAGCTCAGCCCGTGTGAGAGCGCAGTCTTGGATTGGTCTTCGTCTCTCAAGAGCTGCCCACTCTAGGCTCTCTCGAGCTTTTAGCTCATCAGTTCCTCTGAACTATTTAAAAATGTATTTGTCTGTTCTCTTTTCTCTCCCCAGACAAACATCCCGTTCCTCCAGAACGTGCTGAGTAATAATCAGTTCCTGAATGGGACGGTAGATACTCAGTTCATCGACGAGAATCCAGATCTCTTCAACCTCAAACCGGTGCAGAACCGAGCTCAGAAACTGCTTCACTACCTGGGTAATATATAAATATAAATATAAATATATATATATATATATATATATATATATATATATATATATATATATATATATATATATATATATATATATATAAATAAAATTTGGGGTATTTATTTCAAACCATAAAACACAGCATGTTATCGATTTATGTCAAGAACTCTCACAATGACCAGTTATGGCTGCTAAATATAAAATCAAATCAAGTAGACTTAAATAATGCACAAGGTGTCATGAAATAATAAACACTCTTCAAGAGCGTTTATTGAACTCATTTCAGCTAAACACATTATTTAATAGGCCTAGAATAGAATAAAAGGTCAGACAGCAGATGAAACCAAAATCCATAGAATATACTACTTTTGACCCCACGTTGATAACATCTGGGACATTTTTGTCACTTTTTTGCTTCATAATTGATTTCTTTGTGTAAAACTATATTTGAGGAACTGTATGTTAATGAGGCACTGTAAAATAACTGAATGCATGTTTAATGCTTCACTGATCTTATTACAGATTATAAACAGCTCTGTTTCTATTTTGAATGTTTAATATCAGTGCAAGTAATACAGAGTGAATTGTGCAGATTTGTACACTACCATTTAAAAGCTTAGCATCAGTAAGATTTATTTATTTTTTTAAAGAAATGTAATACTCAACCAAGGTGCATTAATTTGATCAAAAGTGATAGTAAATACATGTATTGCTATAAAATATTATTTGAAATGAATTTTTAAGTTTCTATTGAGCAGAGAATTCTGGAGAAAAAGGGGAAGGGAAAAAAAATATATATAAATATAAATATATATATTTAAACACAATCAGCATATTAGAATGATTTCTGAAAGATCATGTGACAGACGACTTAAGTAATGGCTGCTGAAAATCCAGCTATGCATCAAAAGAATAAATTACATTTTAGAATATATATATAAAAAAACAGTTGCTTTAAATTTTAGTAGTATTTCACAATATCATTTTTACTGTATTTTTGATCAAATAAATGCAGCCTTGGAGAGCAGAAGATATTTCTTTTTAAAATAAGAATAATGTAATGAAAGATTTTTTAAGGTATTGTGCATATGAACAAAAATGTGTACTTTTCACCATCCCTGCTCTTTCTCAGCAGCCCTTTACAAAGTTTAAGTCAAGCCAAGTGCCAAAACCTTTTAAGTAACGTGGGCTGTGCAGTCTTCAGTCCACTTGACCCATCCAGTCAGTGTATTATACCAGCAGAGGTGGATCTGAAGCAGTTTGGACTATTTGTGTGTGATTACGTTTGCTCGTCATTCAGGGCATGTTATGGTGAACGGCCCGACTACTCCGATACCTGTCAAGGCTAAGCCTTCTCCCATCGATCCGGTCATCCCACCAGTACCCCTCGGTGAGAAACACACACTTTCCTTATCTTACATTCACACGCTGTCAGTTTCTCACACTACAAACTCAGCATAAGCTGCCTTTGCACTTGGTTGCCGTGATATTTCATTGATGCACTGCAGAAGGCATGAAGTAGAGTATCTTTACGTCTTTCAGAAGGTGGTTGTAATTCATCCTTCCTCCTCAGCGTTTCATGAAGTTACCCGTGACTATATTATGAATCTACATCAGGAGGAGCATAATAGACATTTGTTTACAAAAGAGCCCCTCCACCACGTTTTCATTCACATTTTTTACTTCCATCTTGTGTGGATTTGTTTGGACATGTGCCAAGAGCGAAAATCAATTGTTGTGTTTTGGAAAAACTACTTCATTCTTTCTGTTGTAATATTGTATGTCTATTAAGATGCATGTTGTTGTGTGTTTGTGTCTGTATGTGAATAATAGCCCTGATAAAAATGGTGTTTTTTTCCTTTGTAGTCCTACGCAGCGTGGTGTTTGTGATAATGTCTGTATTATTAATTGCCAGTTTGTGTGTTTGTATGCACTCTGCAGGTGAGCCACCAGTGGGTTTCAGGGATGTGCTGCTGAGAGAGGGTCCAGATGGTTTTGCGAAGGCGGTACGTGCCCACCAGGGTCTGCTGCTTATGGACACTACGTTCAGAGACGCCCACCAGTCCCTCCTGGCCACCCGTGTACGCACTCACGACCTCAAACGGATTGCGCCTTTTGTGGCTCACAGCTTCAGCAACCTCTTCAGTGTGGAAAACTGGGGAGGTGTGGTACTAGTTCGGCGCTATTGTTTTCTTTCCTTCTCATGCTTTCTCTCTCTCTCTCTCTCTCTCTCTCCCTCCATCCTTACCGCTCTCTTGCATTCTAGCAGCAAACCCAGCCCACTATTCTCCAGCTTGACTCGCATATTTCTCTCACTCCAGCTGAATAACACAGATCGATCAAATACCAATGAAGCCAGGGTCTACTTTTGATTCCTCTTAATGACTCTCAGTGTTTTAGTACTTTTAAGGAATAAATGTTTGTTAAAAATAAATGCAATTCCATTGTTAAATGATAATTTTACTAATAAGTAAGTATAAAACTATTTTTTCAAAAGGCTAGGTACCATAAATCAAATAATTGGCCTTTACTATTTATAAAACAGCTTTAGTAAGCAACTACTACTGGCAAACACATAATGCATTTTTAGATACATGTTGTCATATGAATTATGGATAAATGAAACTATTAAAAGCAGTTTTTCGGTGGAATAAAATATAAATATTAGATGAGACACCTAAACTTAAAGGGATAGTTCACTCAAAAAAGAAAATTTTGTCATTAATTACTTACCATCATGTTGTTCCAAACCCCTAACCAAAACCTTTGTTCATCTTCAGAACACAAATTAAGATATTTTTGATGAAATCCTAGAGCTTTCTAACCATGCATAGTTTTGTTTGCGCATGAAGTATTCTTGTAGCTTCATAAAATTAAGGTTGAACCACTGATGTCACATGGACAATTTTTTTTAATGTCCTCACTACCTTTCTGCATCTTGAAAGTAACAGTTGTGTTGCTGTCTATGCAGGGTCAGAAAGCTCTTGGATTTCATCAAAAATATTTTAATTTGTGTTCTGAAGATGAACAAAGGTCTTACAGGTTTGGAACGACATGATGGTGAGTGATTAATGACAGGATTTTAATTTTTGGGTGAAATATTCTTTTAAATTAAAAAGTAAACAAAGTTAGAAATGTTGATTTGGCCACTAAAATAAATCTGAATTAAATTAAAGCTGAATAGGAAATATATAGGAAAAAAAATGACAACTAATAAAAAAAAATACAAAATGAAGACTGAAAATATAAAGCTTGTATAAAATATTTTTAAATAATATATCAGTATATAGATATGAAAATAACACTGCCAGTCATTAACTACACTGATTTAAAACTATTTAGCGCCAAGCGTTTGAGTCACTAAAGAACTTTGATTCACTAAAAAGAACTGGCACATAAGACTCAACTGGTTTCTATATTTATTTATTTTTTGATCAAGAACCAGCTCTGAATTCCTAATCCTAAAAGTAATTGGTTATCATTTAGCCTTTATAAATACTGAATGACTATTGCACACTAGATGTGTATTGAGTTCATCTCTGGAATCAAAGTAAGGACTTGAGATTCCAATAGGAAGGTGCTTTACATGCTTCTTAGAGTTTTCCACATCTGTTCCACTTATGTGTATATCCTGATCCTCTTATTTATTTATTTTTTGTCCTGTCTCTCTTTCTTCACCAGGCGCTACGTTTGATGTAGCAATGCGTTTCCTATGTGAGTGTCCCTGGAAAAGGCTGCAAGAGTTGAGAGCTCTGATGCCAAATGTACCTTTTCAGATGCTTCTGAGAGGTGCCAACGCCGTTGGATACACAAACTACCCTGACAATGCCGTCTTCAAGTGAGTCATGTGGTATCTTAAACCACAACCTGCTCATAGTCTGAATGAACTTCTCAAATGTTAATCTTTTTACGAACCGGAATCCCGAGGAATTGAATGTTCTGATTCAGATTCCACTTACAGTAATGAATATTGTCGTACCGTTGAGAAAGCACATGAGGAATTAAATTGGAAAGGACTCCTTTTTTATTTTTTGTATTTTTTGTCCTTTTTCTTTTCTGGTTTGCCACTATTAAAAACAACCAGCTCATTAGAGTCATTTGTTTATGAATTGCTTGATATGACTTTGGAATAGTAAATTATTTTGCCATTACACTATAGATTCAGGAACAACACAATTCTGCTGCTGAATTGTGACACATGAAACACTGACAGAGTATTTTAATATGGTTTTCTGCCCACTTCAGCAGAAGAATGCAGACATAAACGAACAAAGTGAAAAATCATTTGGTTCCACTACGTGTTAGAAAAACCCTTTGTCTTTACTAGCTTTAGTCTTCTCCATTTGTTTCTCGCTGCCAATGACTCTGGCCCCAAGCACCATTCAGATGGATTTTAATTCATATTAGAATGTGGAGCTGGGGAGCATTTGTGCTCATTTAATGGCTTTGTTTCAGACCTACCATAAAATGGCTGGTACCAGTTTCCATTCAGCATTTTCAGTAGCAAAATATGTAAATGTAAATCAAAAATCTCCCATAAACTGTAGGCAACATAAGCAGCTGACATTTTAATGGGCCCTAAATACTTGCTTAAATAAGGTTGGAGGAAAACAGGAATGACACGTGTATCTTCTAAGCCTCCCCTAAGTAAACAAACCATTGTTATTTTAATATTATTTATACGCTATTATAGTATTAATAATATTTTAAATGAGCTTTTTCATATTTTCAGGTAGTGTTTTATTTTTAGAAATTTTATGTGCTTTTTTGTATGTTTTTATAAATAAATTTCTAGTTTTAGTTTGTTTTAGTTTCTCATTTTAGTAAAATTGTTACTTCAGCTTAAACTTTTATTTTTATTTCAGTCAGTTCCCAAGGCAACATTTCTAATTTACATTTAAAGTTTAGATTTTTCATCTTATATAGATATATGTATTGTAAAATATAATGATAAAAAAAAAAAAAAAAAAATATATATATATATATATATATTTGCTTTTATTCAGTTACCAAAAACAGGGTTTTACCTTTATAGTTTTAGGTTAAGTGAACAATAACAACACCGAAACAAACAGCTCTTTGATATATCGTTACTCATTGCATCATTTACTGTTTTTGTTAGGTTCTGTGAGGTGGCTAAAGAAAACGGTATGGACATCTTCCGTGTGTTTGACTCGTTGAACTATCTTCCAAATATGCTCTTGGGGATGGAGGCAGCAGGTGCAGCAGGAGGAGTGGTGGAGGCGGCCATCTCGTACACTGGCGACGTTTCCGACCCCACAAGGCAGAAATATTCTTTAGACTATTATCTCAAACTAGCAGATGAGCTGGTCAAGGCTGGAACACACATCCTCTGTATCAAGGTGGTTGTTTATTTTTGAGTGGGTTTTTTTTATCCATTTGTCTGTTTTGTTAACCTCAACTCTTGCTCACTCTTTCATCTCGACTGCTGTTCCCACTCTGCCTCCACCCACACATAAAATACCACTGCATCACTGTCTCTGTTTGTTTCTGGTGCACTTCTCTCACTTCCCTTTACTTTCTCCCTCTGTCTCTCCTCTCTGCAGGACATGGCGGGTCTCCTAAAGCCTGACTCTGGCCATTTGCTGGTGAGCGCGTTGAGGGACCGTTTCCCAGACGTGCCGATCCATGTGCACACTCATGACACCGCAGGGGCCGGAGTGGCTGCCATGCTTGCGTGTGCAGAGGCTGGAGCAGACATTGTGGATGTGGCAGTTGACTCCATGGCGGGAATGACGTCCCAACCCAGCATGGGCGCCATTGTGGCATGTGCCAAAGGCACCAAACTCAATACTGGTGAGGGTTGTCAAACTGTGAGCTGATATACACTATATTATATTATTATATATATGTAAATATGTAGTTATGTTTAAATAGACTGATAGATGGACGGGTGGATGGGTGAACAGGTTGATAAATGGATATAAGTGTAGATAGACTAAAAGATAAGTGGATGGATGTGGTTATGTTTAGAGAGATGGATAGATGATGAATGGATGGATGGATGGATGGATGGATAGATTGACAGATGATAGGTAGATAGATGGGTAGATAGAAGGGTAGATGGGTGGATGGATGTGGTTATGTGGATGTACGGACGGACGGATAGATAGATAGATAGATAGATAGAAGGGTAGATAGATAGGTGGATGGATGTGGTTATGTGGATGGATAGATAGATAGATAGATAGATAGGTGGATGGATGTGGTTATGTGGATAGATAGATAGATAGATAGATAGATAGATAGGTGGATGGATGTGGTTATGTGGATAGATAGATAGATAGATAGATAGATAGATAGATAGATAGATAGATAGATAGATAGATAGATAGGTAGGTGGATGGATGTGGTTATGTGGATGGATGGATGGATGGATAGAAAGATGGGTAGATAGACAGACAGACAGACAGACGGGTAGATGGACAAGGATGGATGGATGGATGTGGTTATGTAGATAGACAGATAGATAGACAGACAGACAGACAGACAGACAGATGGGTAGATAGAAGGGTAGACAGATGGATGTAAGGATAGATACGATGGATGGATAGATGATGAATGTGATTATGGATGGATGGAAAGATAGACAGGTAGATAGGAAGATGGATGGATGGATTGGTGGATAAATGGATGGACGGATGGACAGATGGATAGATGGATAGATAGATAGATAGATAGATAGATAGATAGATAGATAGGTGGATGGATGTGGTTATGTGGATGGATGGGCAGACGGATGGATGGATGGATGGATGGATGGATGGATGGATAGAAAGATGGGTAGATAGATAGACAGACAGACAGACAGACAGACAGACGGGTAGATGGACAAGGATGGATGGATGGATGTGGTTATGTAGATAGACAGATAGATAGACAGAGACAGACAGATGGGTAGATAGAAGGGTAGACAGATGGATGTAAGGATAGATACGATGGATGGATAGATGATGAATGTGGTTATGGATGGATGGAAAGATAGACAGGTAGATAGGAGGATGGATGGATGGATAGATTGGTGGATAAATGGATGGACAGATGGATAGACGGATAGATGGATGGATGGATGGATGGACATGTTCATGAATGGTAGACAGACAAACATATAGATGGGTAGGTAGTTAGACAGATGAGAAGATGGATAGAAAGACAGATGGGTTGAGAGACAGATAGAGAGATAGAGGGAGTGAGAGAGAGATAATGTTACCACTGGCTTGCCTCACTGTGGAATCTCATTGGTCCAAAATTTCTCTCCATAGAACTAGAGTATATTAAACATTAATTATTTCTTGATGGCTGTGATTGACGGGTTACCTAACAGTTCTGCATGAAGTGAAGACAGCAAAACTGTTTGTTGCTGGCAACTTTGTCTCATTCTGGTTAGGACACGGTGTTAGAGTGATTAATTGGTTGTTTTGTTTTCTGTTGTTTTCTGTGCATATAACAGTTCCTCATTTATTTTAGTTTGCCTGAGTTTCCATGATACAGCCCATCACTCATTTTCCAGGTCATATGTTAAAGGGAAGATGATGTAAACATTCTAAAAAGCTATTTTCATGAACAATTACTCCTCATCCTTCTGCAGTCGTGAAGCTCTCACCGCAACCCAAAATGCTCTTTGTGGTATTCAATATTCAACACACCTGTTTTACACTATTTTTCAACTGCTGTGCCTCATTTTATGCAAATGCTCCCACACTTTCGTTCACTTAATATTTCTTTCCCCTTCTTCATAATCCGGGGGCGAATGAGGTTATGGGAAGTCAGCTAAAAGAAGAAAAGCAAACAAAGCAGGGCAGGAGTGGTAATGAAAGAAATGGGGGGAAAAAAATGATAACACTGCAAGGCCAGTCAGTTCTGGAAAGAAAGAGAAGAGAAAGAAAATGACGGTGGGGCGAATGAAAAGAGTAGAGAGAAGGGTCAGAGCGGACAGACATCATTTGGATGTTGGTGGCTGACCCCTTGACCTTTCCTTAATTGTGACATTACTGTGGCTGCTGGTGCTTAACCTTCACTGATGAGTCTCGTGCCCTGGTGGGTCTTCTCACAGTAGGGTGTGTGTGTTTGCGGCCAGAGACTTTCAGTGCGGTCGGTGTGGGAGACCATCTGTCCAACCATGGGTCATTGCGTCACCTGCCGCTGTAGTGACCAATGGCATGAAGATCTGCTTCATTAAGGCTGTTTCAAACTGCCACAGCAAATGTCAACATTTCTGACATCCTGTTGACTGTATAATTAACATCACTCAAGCAAAAGTGCGGATGTACTGAATATCAACATGGCTGCTGTGGATACTGTCTATACAACTAGGCATTATTACATTGATATTATTAATCTGGTCAATAGTGATAAGCCAGTAATTATTTTCATGTTATGGCCGGTATTAAAATTCCATAATATCTTTTCCAATCAGTTTTAAAAAAAAAATACTAATAGCCAAAATAAATAGTTTTAAATGCTACAAGTGAATTTAGGACATTACAATGTACAGTATGAAAAACTGATATTCATTTTGAGATTTTGTAAAGATGACATTATTTAATAGTGTTAGCAAATTATTATTTTTTTAAGAATAGCTTTAAATGTTAGATGATGGCAGAGGTAATATCCTTTTTAAAAATATGGTAAATGAGCATGTACAATTAAGACGATATCTATCCACAGGTTTTTGTGGGTCTTAAAGAGTTTTCATACGCCCTTTCCACAATTGAAGGCCTTGAAAAGGTCTTAAATCAGAACACAACGTCTTATGTTCATGAAGTCATGGCATTAAATGTTGCACGCAATGCAAAAAAAATATCGTCTTCTGTATTTTTATTTTCCAATATAAATATCTAAACATTCTTAAATCAGGATACATTTACTTGA
This sequence comes from Spinibarbus caldwelli, assembly GCA_039654775.1. Lineage (NCBI taxonomy): Eukaryota > Metazoa > Chordata > Actinopteri > Cypriniformes > Cyprinidae > Spinibarbus > Spinibarbus caldwelli. Next base: position 16,022,639 of record CM077258.1, read on the forward strand.
GAAAATTTGAAACCATAATTAAGTGACTGTGCTTGAAACAAAAACAAATATCTGTCTGTGGTATGAAAACTTGTTTTCCCTTTTAATCTAGTTATTTTTTTTTCTGAGCTCATTGGCATATATTTGTTCTTGAAGAACAAGAACAAATATATGCCAATGAGCTCAGAAAAAAGATTAGAGTTATCTAATTAGAAAAAAATCAGTTTAACAGAAAACAAGACTTCTTATCTTGCATCATTTTGCTTCTCAAGTAAATGTGTCTTCATTTAAGAATCTTTATTTACAGTACATTAAGAGAACGCAATGGTGTATTGTGTTCATATTTATTCAGCTTATTTCTTCATTTTTCTTTACTTTATCTTAAAAAGGTATTTTAAAATGTCTTAAATTTAACTAATATATTGTGCATCAGCCCTTTTAGAATTAGTGGTCAACCAATATACAGCCAAGACTTTATATCGGCAAATATACGTATAATATTTTAACAGCACTAAGAATGCCCGAGTGCAGGTGGACAGGAGCTCCTGTTCTCTTCATTAAATTATTAGACAGATCTGTTAAACAGTTTATGAAAAAGTTTTACAGTGTTTTAGTTTTTTTTTTTTTTTTTTGCCTTTCTATGATTAGTAGAAGAAATCCAAACACTATAATACTCTCATATACTGTTGGTATCCAGCAAATACTGTATGCATTTGTCACGTAAACAAGTCTTTGAATGTCTAATGAACTTTTAATTTCACAAACTATGCAAACTTCAGCAGATCAAGCTGTCATTGGACATGTACAAGCAATAAACTTTAAATTCTTGGGTTAAATGAACAAATAGTGGAAAATATATATTGGCTTTATATCAGCCATTGACCAACTTGGATGTTAATTTCCCTTAGCCAATCGAATTAGAGAGCCGGTACTAACTGTTGTATAAACACTCACTTTATTTGCTTGGACAATGTGAACTAGCCTTTACAGTAGCTCTCAGTTACACTGTTGTTAATATACAGGCTGTGTAAGCTAATATAATTTGCATCTTAGACTTTCTAATTAAGCCACCAAACATCAGATTAATAAAGCAAAGAGACGTGAGCTGTGGTGCTCACAAACCGGAAAGCCCTGGTTGTTGTTTCTGTCCATCCTTTATGTATAGATACAGCCCCCTCCTCTGGAGCTCCACATGGCGTGGGTGTGTGACTTTGGCAGCACGAGACGCATCAGAGAGCTCACATGATGAAGAGGTGTTCGCGCTTTTGTTGATTCAGTTTGTTTTATTCCCACAAGATTCAGCCGTACCCCCCTCACTCTCACTGCCCCGTGTTTCTTTGGTTTTCGCTCCTGGAGGTGTTGCCTAGGTAATTGAATTGTTTGGAGGCTGTCAGGATTCCTGTGGCAGTGTTATTGCAGTGTCTGTCTCTTTTGTTGCCATATGCAACATCCAGTATTAATCACCTGTTTACAGCTTTTTAAAACAAGCTGCTGTATGTGTTGATGTGAAGAGAAAGAGACAGCGCTGACAAACGCTTGATACTTATTACAGTACACGCAAGACAGCGCTGTATTGATATTCCCCAAACATTCCATTTGTTCTCTCCTCCTCCTGAACCTCTCAACATAGACCAAAAATCAAACGAAATTTAAGATTAAAATATGAAAATCTTTCATTGACTTGCGTTGATATATTTAAATATAACCAAAAGTGATGTCATCGTTATCATGCTATTTGCATACTGAGTTTGGTCTCGTTTCTTGCATCTGTTTGCGTGTTGAATTGTGATTGGTGTTTTCTGTCATGCCTCTATTTAACTACATAGCCACCTTTACACAGCAAGAAGTATCATGTTACAGTGTGTTGATTCTCATGCACAGCTGACAAAAAACAAGACCTGCTGAGTGTTATGACAACCTGCAAAATCACTCTAATATAGCACTTATGTAAAAATATAATGTAAAAATATTTTGTTGTAGTCCCTTACCAGCCGTTCGCTGTAGGCGATGCTATGCTAATTCTGTAAAAGACAATTTCTCCCTTTGCATTGAACTTTGAGCTTCGTTGCAGATGCTGTTTATGCTCACACAGCTGCATTACACACTAACAAAAGTTAAAAAGGTGAAATCGTATTATATTACCCCTTTAAAATCCAACAGCTATTTTGTTACAAATTCTTTCTTTCTTTCTTTCTTTCTTTCTTTCTTTCTTTCTTTCTTTCTTTCTTTTTCTTCTTTCTATCATTCTTTGGATCATTGTTTCATTTTTTATATTGTTGTATCTATCTCTGTATCGTATTGTTGTATTGTTCTTGTATCGTATCATTTTTTTTTTTTTTTTTGTATCACTGTATCGTTTTTGGATTGCTTTATAACTTTGTATTATTCTTTGTATTGTTGTATCGTACTTTCTATCATTGTATCATTCTTTCTGTATTGTTTTAGCCATCCTTCCATCAATTTTTCTTTTTATCATCCATCCATTCATGAATTTCTCTTGCCATCCATCCATCCATGACTTTTTACATCCATCCCTAAATTTTTCTTCCCATCATCCCTGAATTTTTCCATCCATCCATCCTTCATCCATGTATTTTTTGTTTCATCTATCCATGAACTTTCCTTCCATCCATCAATTAATTTTTCCTTCTATTCATCCATCCATGAACTTTTCCTTCCATTCATCCATCCATCCAATGAATTTTCTATTCCTTCCATCCATCCATCCATCCATCCATCCAATGAATTTTCTATTCCATCCATCCATGAATTTTCTATTCCATCCATCCATCCATCCATCCATGAATTTTCTATTCCATCCATCCATCCATCCATGAATTTTCTATTCCGTCCATCCATCCATGAATTTTCTATTCAGTCCATCCATCCATGAATTTTCTATTCCATCCATCCATTCATGATTTTTTCTTTCCATCCATCCGTGAACTTTTACTTCCATCCATCCATTAATTTTTCTTTCCATCTATCTATCCATCAATTCATGAATTTTTCCACCCATCCATCCATCCATCCATCCATTCAGGATTTTTTCTTTCTTTACACTCATCCATGAACTTTTCCGCCATTTAATGAATTTGTAAAACACAAGATAACACAAATGTTGTGTCATTTTGACAAGTAAACTATAATCTATTGTTTCCCTATTTTAGATCCATTTCCACACATTAAAGGTCAGGATAATACAGAATTAAAGTGAAGAAAAGGGAAGAAAATAGGTTAAAAGTGCCCCTAAAAAACATACCAAGATGCGAGTTGTTGTGAATTGAGAGATACCAAGTCTGTTCATCTAGATGGATGGATGGACAGATGGATAGATGTAACATCCTGTCATCTTCCCGATTCTCCTTCAACTCTCTCTCACCTTGTCATTTTTTTAATCTGCGTTTCTCGCTCGCTCTGTCAATCTCTCGTTGTCCTGCTCAGGTCCCTCTGCCTCCTAAAGTAGCTCTCTTTCTCTCTTCTTCTCTTCAAGCCAGTTCATCACGATAAAGGCCGTGTGGCCAGAGATCAATGCCTGGACTGACTGACATGTGCTGATAGATTGGTCTGCACGGGGCGAGCTGGACACACTGCTTTTACACCGTAACATCAATAGTGCCTAATAGCCTGTAGTCAGGGTGGCAGCAAGTAGGAGAAGAAAAATGCATGCAAGCTAGTTTTATGAAAGCGTTATTGTGATTTCCACAGTCGTTCTCTGGTTGTGCACACACATGTTAGAGTGTATTTGTGCGTCTGTTATCTTTTGCACTGGAAAACTATTGTGATCACAGCGATGGGCAATTAGTGAAGATGAGGGAGCCAAATGAGCATGTAAACTCTGTTGCAAGTGGCGCGCCTCATTGATTGATTAATTGACTGACTGCTGCTGGTAAATGATGAAGCCGTGAGTGGCAGGAAGCAATCTATGCTTCTACCACATACAGGCCCCATGTGCTGAGCTTTCGATGACTGATTAAAAGCTTTGGAAGAATGCCTGATTAGCTGACGCAGTCTGTTAAAGAGACGAGGACTTTCATTATTTTTGATTAAATATTAATGTCAGATAGTCATTTGTTGTGCTACTTGTTCTCCGATTGCTTATTCCTCTTGGTAGACTAATGATCTCTCCTCCTGTCTTTCTTTTCTCTTTCTTTCTTTTTCTTTATCTTCACCACATCTCTTTCTCAGGCATCTCTCTTGAGAAGGTCTTTGACTACAGTGAGTATTGGGAGGTGACCCGAGGCCTTTATGCTCCGTTTGACTGCACTGCCACCATGAAGTCTGGGAATGCTGATGTCTACGAGAACGAGATCCCAGGTGGCCAGTACACCAATCTCCACTTTCAAGCGCACAGTATGGGGCTGGGGAACAAGTTTAAGGAGGTGAAGAAAGCCTACGCAGAAGCCAACAAGCTGCTCGGTGACCTCATCAAAGTGAGCAATTACCCCTGTGTTTTGGGAGATCACATTTTCTTTATTTACATATTCAAACCTATTTTTAGTTTTTTGTGATGGGCTTTGTTGACTTGAGCTCTGGTACATAGGGATTCACTCAACAGTCAAGTTGTCCCATTTGTGACAAACTACATTCATAAATCTGGATTGATTAATTAGAAATTACAGCAAAAAAAGTGGCAAATACTGACTCCCATGAAGCATTGCGAATATATTGTGTTTATATAATCTGAACATTTTATAATGAATATGCATTGCATTTTACAGTTAAAATACAGAACTTTTATCCTTTTTTACTTTAAATCAGAATTTGCTATCTTGTGTCCTTCTCTGAGCTGGTTTTGCATAGAATTCTTTAATAGAAATCCTTTCGGAGAAAATTAATGCTTCCATAACCAAAGATACTAAAAAGTGTGCCATCACTTTTACACTATTCACTGATTGTCAGACGAGAAATCAGGTCAGCTCATTTCTTATGAAATGTCATAATACTTAGAGGGTTTTAGACATGATGACTCAAATAGAAAATATTAATGCAGTAATACACGGTGTATTAATGTGCAAAATGTTATGATAAGCCCCTTTAACCCTTCTTGTCTGTTACTGCTTCTATTATTCCAGGTCTTCAGTCTCTCTGAAATCACATGAATTTACATTCCTCTAGTCTTTATATGGAACCAAAGACATCACACCTTTTAGCTAATTAGGTCGACGTCTTTTCCTCAGATGTTATGTTTCACACGCTTGAAGACTGAGTCGTGATGTTGTCAAATGCTCACGTTTTCTAAGTCATTCCTTGTATTGTCACGCATGTCCATTTCCCAGCTTGCTTCCTCGAAAGTAGTGTGTTATAATTTGAGTTATTTTGGTCAAAAGCAATGAGCAAACACCAATTTGTACATCATACAAAATATTCAGTTCTAACTAGACCTATGCTTGTTACGTCTGGTTCACATCATTTATTCAAAGACTTTGTTGGACAATTTGGTTTTTAAAAACATCCCGCTACCCCTTAGACACATAAAAGATAGATGCTTTTGCCGGAGGATTTTGCAGTTGTTTTCCTATAATTTTGCACTGGGATAGATTAATTTTCCTTTAATTTATTTATTTTTTTTTCATGTGGAAACTAGTTCATTTGAAACGTCGTGTCCTGGCATGTAATCGCTTCAAAACACTCTAGCTTTTCAAATAATAAAAGCCATCTCTAAAGAGACAGCTTTATAGCTTTTAAAAAATTGTCAGTCATCTGAGAAATCTATCATAAGATATAATTATCAGCATAAAATCCACTCAAGCCTTTAGTATCTAGGATACTAAAGATAAATATAACATTTAAGTTATATTTCTGGGTAATTATAAAGATAGTTGACATGTCCATGAAAGAAATATATTTTGTGATATATTTTTTTAGAATCCACAAGATTTTTTTTTAGATTAGGTTCGCCTTTTTAATCCTTTACTAGGTCATTTTAAATGTTTCTTTGGTGTGACAAATGAAAAATTTAATGATGATATTAATAATAGATAATTGTTTTATTTATATAGCACCTTTTAACACTCAATGTCCCTTTTAGACATATTAGAAATGTTTTGTTTTATACATATATATATATATATATATATATATATATATATATATATATATATATATATATATATTGTATAAGTATTATAGTAAAAATATTTCATATAGTCTCCTACTTAATATGAGCTCATAAAAGCTGCTTGTATGATAATTATAAAATAATTCTGCTATTGGTTTCAGACTGATGTAGTCCAGTGTCATGCCATGTCAACTTCCCAAAAGTATAGGTGCATCTCAATGAATTAGAATGTCGTGGAAAAGTTCATTTATTTCACTAACTCAACTCAAATTGTGAAACTTGTGTATTAAATAAATTCAATGCACACAGACTGAAGTAGTTTAAGTCTTTGGTTCTTTTAATTGTGATGATTTTGGCTCACATTTAACAAAAACCCACCAATTCACTATAACAACAAATTAGAATATGGTGACATGCCAATCAGCTAATCAACTCAAAACACCTGCAAAGGTTTCCTGAACCTTCAAAATGGTTACACAATAGCCTATACAATCATGGGGAAGACTGCTGATCTGACAGTTGTCCAGAAGACAATCATTGACACCCTCCACAAAGAGGGTAAGTCACAGAAGGTCATTACTGAATGGTTGGCTGTTCACAGAGTGCTGTATCAAAGCATATTAAGTGAAAAGTTGACTGGAAGGAAGAAATGGGGTAGGAAAAGGTGCACGAGCAACAGGGATGACCACAAGCTTGAGAATACTGTCAAACAAAGCTGATTCAAACACTTGGGAGAGCTTCACAAGGAGTGGACTGAAGCTGGAGTCAGTGATCAAGAGTCACCACGCTCAGACGTCTTCAGGAAAAGGGCTACCAAGCCAATTCTGAAACAGAAACAATGTCAGAAGCATCTTACCTGGGCTAAGGAGAAAAAAAACTGGACTGTTGCTCAGTGGTCCAAAGTCCTCTTTTCAGATAAAAGTAAATGTTGCATTTCTTTTGGAAATCAAGGTCCCAGAGTCTGGAGGAAGACTGGAGAGGCACAGAATCCAAGCTGCTTGAAGCGAAGTGTGAAGTTTCCACAGTCAGTGATGAATTGGGCTGCCATTTCATCTGCTGGTGTTGGTTCATTGTGTTTTCTGAAGTCCACAGTCAACGCAGCCATCTACCAGGACATTTTAGAGCACTTCATGCTTCCTTCTGCTGACAAGCTTTATGGAGATGCTGATTTCATTTTCCAGCAGGACTTGGCACCTGCCCACACTGCCAAAAACACCAAAAGTTGGTTAAATGACCATGGTATTGGTGTGCTTGACTGGCCAGCAAACTCACCAGACCTGAACCTCATAGAGAATCTACGGGGTATTGTCAAGAGGAAGATGAGAGACACCAGACCCAACAATGCAGATGAGCTGAAGGCCACTGTCAAAGAAACCTGGGCTTCCATACCACCTCAGCAGTGCCACAGACTGATCACCTCTATGCCATGCCAAATTGAGGCACTAATTAAAGCAAAAGGAGCCCCTATCAAGTATTGAGTACATATACAGTAAATGAACATAAAGGCCAACAATTCACTAAAAATGTTTTTTTTATTGGTCTTATGAAGTATTCTAATTTGTTGAGATAGTGAATTGGTGGGTTTTTGTTAAATGTGAGCCAAAATCATCACAATTAAAAGAACCAAAGACTTAAACTACTTCAGTCTGTGTGCATTGAATTTATTTAATACACGAGTTTCACAATTTGAGTTGAATTACTGAAATAAATGAACTTTTCCACGACATTCTAATTCATTGAGATGCACCTGTATTTCCTGTCAACTACTGCTATTTTAATCAATATTAGAAGGTTTAGATATACAGTAATTTGTATTTAAATCAAGTTCTATTCATAAATTGTAAACGAATTCTAGCAATAACTATATTTAGAATATTAACTGCTTTGGAGTATGTTTTGATCAAAAATATGATGTGCTTATTCAGCCATATACTGAATAGTGGAAATAAGTGGTTAAGTAGTATTCAATCTGGCTCTGTTGACTTAAAATCCAATTTCATATTCTTTACTTCCTGTATAATGTGAAATCCAGATCATTAAGATTTCCAGTCCATAACCAGTCTTTTCAAAGATTTAAATCAGATTTCACCCCTTCATTGCATTCAAAGTTGAAAGCCAGTCATTTGAGTTTAGCAAATATGCGTTATGCTTTAGACTCAAGCAGAAGTGCTGTTTTTTCCCCTCCTTTTTCCATCAATGAATGGAATGTTTAAGATTGTTCATACGCTGTAATCGCATCATGTGACCACCACGAGCGCCGCTGTTTAAATCGCTCATATGCAACATTCTCCCTGGTTAAATAGGGCTTAATTATCACCCCCTGCTCTCAGAAGGGTCTCACCCTCACTCTTGAAATCCGCTCACGCTTACAAGATCATGAGCACCGTGGACCCGAGAGCTCCTCTCTGAATCGCAGATCTAATTGCCTTCTCTCCTCTCTCTCTTTTCTCCTTCCACCTCCTCATCCCTCTTATTCCGTTGCAACCGTCTCAATCTCCAGATGAAATTGAATAAAAATAACTTGGCAAAAAAAGAGGGGCAGAAAGGAGCGAATAAATAATCCTGTCCCTGTCTCCTAAGGCCCAGAGACAGATCAACTGGGAAGAGCTTTAAGCAAAGCTTATCTGTTGTGTTTCAGAGAGGCTCTGACTGATCTCCTCCAATCAAAGACGTCTGTGAACGTTTGGTCTCGCCTTGCTGATTTTCATTTCCCTGGGCTTAATTAAATGATCGAAGATAGTCGGCTTTCTGTTCTCGCAGTTCCCTCGCTGTTAATATTGTCAATATCGGAGGCCGAGCTGCGCGCTGCTTAACATACAACACATTAGCGCTGGGTTTCATTAGCGCTTCTCTGTTCTCTCTGTCTCCCATTCTTTTTCCCTTTTGTCCTCACGACGAATGTTATCTTCTCCCTAAGCCGTGTTTCTGTTTGCAACTGCACTCTGTTTCCTCTCTTATTCCTAGTTCAGATTGGCCAGACGGCCTGAGGGTGGATAAGCCTGGCGGAGAGCTGAGGTGTAGCGATGGAGGCCTAAGCAAGCATGTCTTTCCTTTCTCGCTTATCTGTCCTTCTCCTCTCTTCCCCTTCCTTCAGGTAACACCCTCCTCTAAGATTGTGGGCGATCTGGCGCAGTTCATGGTGCAGAACTCTCTGACTCGGGCAGAGGTGGAGGAGAGAGCAGATGAGTTGTCTTTCCCCCTCTCCGTGGTGGAGTTCCTGCAAGGACACATCGGCATCCCCCATGGAGGCTTCCCGGAGCCCTTCAGATCAAAGGTACGACCTGCACAGCGCGGTTCTCACTCAAGCTACTGAAATACAGCTAGTGTGACACGATGACTTATTAAATGTTGTACATGATATAACGGCCAAATTAGGTTCTTAAAAGGAATATTCACTCTAAAATGAATATTTGGTCATCATTTACCCATGCTGCATGTGAAGATATTTTGAAAAATGTTTTGAAAACGGTTTTTGTCTATACAGTGGAAGTCAATGGGGTTCAGTGTTGTTTTGATGATCAGTTAAAGTATCAACTAGGGTTAAGGTTAAGTGTCAATGATAGAACTAGTGGTTGTTGGTGCTGTGTTAAAAAACATCCTAAAAGGACGGTCACACTACACATTTTGTTTCTAATGAATTCCATTCATACGCATACAAATGTCTGATCAAAACACAAGATCATGCAAAGAAGTTTTACATTTCACTAAAAGTTCAAGTTTGGTGAATTCTGACCAGCAAATGTGTATTATTTTATTAACATTGAAAGAATACTATAGTTTTTACAAACAATTAGATTTTTTTTTTTTTTTTGTATTTTCCATTTTCGTTTTATTTTGTTTAGTAATTTAGTGTTTTTGTTATTTTTATTCTTTTTTATTATAATATTATTTCAGTTTTAGTTACTTTAGTATATCAAGCTACTAAAACAATGAAAAAGAGAAATGTTGTTAAATGCAGTTGAAATATACACGTGTGTGTGTGTGTGTATCGATTAGAATATTTTGAATGAATATCAGGTACAGTACATGGCAAATTTTCTGAAGGAAAAAATACCTCAACTAATGCTATAAAATATACTTGAGTCAGGTTATAATACTAACTTTACAATTACTGTACATTATTATATTTCCACTGCAATTTGTTTTTTGAAATATAAACCTTTAAATGGAGACTCATATAAACTTGACAAATTTATTCAATAAATGTTGAAGAGCAGTATAAATGGTAATGAATATGTCATATGGTGCATACATTTAGTTCATTTTTCTAGCTGACTAAGGAGTTTATGGTCAATGAATATGTTTTTTCTGAGGTACTGTAAATGTGACGTTACGTGACATTCTATTGTTTACAAGTTATTTGGTAAGTTTAGGTTTTGGTAGAATTAGGGATGTAGAATATGGTCATGCCAATATGTGCTAATAAGCAACCAGTTAATATGCTAATAATGCAACCAGTTAATAGTGAGAATTGGTCCCTATACTAAAGTGTTACCCAAAGCACAAAGCTTACTGCGATTTATTGGATTAGAAGCTCACTACAATGTTCCGTTCATTAACTGAAACAGGCTAGACTAATCAATTTTTGGGATTTGAGAATTGATAATATTTCGTAAAAAATGAGAATCGATTAAAATCGAGAAATTTATATTTTTTGTTTTAGATTTAGTTAAAGGTGCCATAGAATGGAAAACTGTATTTACCTTGGCATAGTTAAATAATAACAGTTCTGTACATGGAAATGACATACCGTGAGCCTCAAACACCATTGTTTCCTCCTCCTTATGTAAATGTCCTACATGAAAAAGACCACTGAAAAACAGACGAATCAGAACATAACACAGACTGTGACGTAACAGTTGGGATCACTACGCCCCCAACATTTGCATATACCCGCCCATGTTCTATGCCAGCCGCCAGCCGAACCTGCAAAGCCGAATCATCAGAAGTTCTGCAGGTATTGTAAAGAAACAAGCGAGGACATTAGCGAAAATGGCAAATCATGGAAATAAACGTTATGTTCCAGGTTGTGCAGGGGATGTGAAGTGCAGGGATGAGTTGGTGTCTGTATTCAGAAAGGCACGGAAAGCAAATAGCTTGTTCTAATAAAATAACGCGAGCCACTAAAGGGACATGGTTAGCTGCTAGCGGTAGCCTGTTACATTACAGTATGTAAGATTTCACTTGCCACATAAACAGAGTAAGGAGAGATGACTGATGATGGCGAATGATTTACAGATCCTGAGCACCACTGACAAGCATCTGATCTTGTAAAATGTGTAAGTACTGCCGCTCCATAGTATAAATGGCACGTGCGATCGCGAATTTTGAAAGTGAAACAAAAACGCGATTGTGCATTCAAAAGCAGTTTCAATGCACCGCATATTAATAGCAGCTCCCTGATGCCCGCATTTTATATACAGTATAATTACCCAACGATATAACTGCGCGAGAAAGTACTGAAATATATATTTTCCTCCCTGTGTTTCCTTCCTGCTGTGAGCTACTGAAATTAGCTGCAATGTGAAACAGCCAATCAGAGCAGAGCTCAACTTTGAGCAGCACTGTGAAACAGCCAATCAGAGCAGAGCTCAACATTATTATTCATGACCCTTCCAAATAAGGTAAAAACAGACCATTTCATTGTAGAGACAAATCCTAGGGTTGTAAATGGACATGTAAAACCGTTTCTAGAGATTTTTTGCGCTTACCTAAGCCACATACCTTCTATGTAGATATCAGAGAACAATTTAAAATACTTTATCAATGCATTCTATGGCACCTTTAACTTTAATAAACCTGGTATCACATGAAGACGTGACCAAGATGTAACTTAATTACAAATCATAAACTTTACAGCTGCAGGTTTGGAGCATTGCATAAAAGTGAGGTAGATTTGTATATTTTTATATTTTGTCTTTATTATTGTGTGTTAAATGTTGAATTTCTGGTGCCGCAGAGCAAGATGTAACATCTCATCTGTTGCCGTGTCAGAAGAAACTTTGCATGTTCAAAGTCTAGCGTGACTGCCTCTTAACTCAGAATCCTATCCTATGTTTAATAACCATGGTGATTTCACTTAGGAAATAGAACTTTTCCAAATCTTTAATCAGAAATTAAGATAGGAAGTTTCTGTAATACTGCCCCAGGGTTAGAAATATGGAATTACTGTCTTGTATGGGGCCAGAGGTTGGGTTGAAGATGAAAGGGTCAGAGGAAGGATTTAGAATTGATTATTGCAATGACTAAAGTTGAGTTTAAGTCTCTGCTCAGCTTGAGCTGAGATCAGAAAGAACCTGTTTGGTACAGTATTGCATAAATACAAGTTATTGAATATCTCTGTGGTGAGCAAAATAAGCTTCAGCTCTCTCACTGAAGAGATTCGGTTGATCACAGTGAAGTCTGTCTTGAGAGGGTTTCCCTACAGTCTCTAGAGTGCATTAACGCTGTGTTGTGCTTGTCAGAGATACGCAAGGCAAAACCATGTCATTCCTTTTGTCTTGAACGCCCCAATTACCCAGCAGCCATTCCTGTGCAAGATTAGGCGTTTCCCTGACAAATGTGTCTCCCATCAGAAATGAACAATGCCTGCGTTAAAGCTTTTCTGCGCATGCAAGTATGCAGCTAATTTATTTACGTCTCTTTTTCAGAATTAGTAGGCCATCTGCTTTGCATGTAATTTAGATAACACATATTTGAGCAACGTGGCCTTATTTTTTCTCCATCTGTTTTGTAACATTAATATTGTTCGGCATTATGCAAGTTTGTTTGCTTGCATAAAAAGAGTTTTATTTAGGTCTGCGTTCGTTCTTTGTTTTGCCCAATCAAAATTTACATTTCGTCATTTCGAGTTTAATTCTTCATTTCTCGCACTTGATTCTTCAGCCTCTTAAATTCATTTAAATGAAGCAATAGGGAGAGATTAATCCTGCTCCTGGTAATGATCGGTTATAAATATTCTCGGATTCAGTGTGGGGCTCAGGGGGATTGCAAACGCTCTACATCATCCACTTACGAGCAGCTTGAAAATACAGCGAGGAAATATACGTTTATTGTGTGTTCAGGCACCTGCTCTTTTCTCAGGTTCTCATCACTTATTTGTGGCACAGGTTTTGAAGTCTCTTCCTCGTGTGGAAGGACGTCCTGGAGTCTCCCTGCCTCCCATGGATTTCCAGGCCTTGGAGAAGCAGCTGCGAGACGCTCACGGTGATGAAATCACCCCTGAGGATGTGATGTCCGCAGCCATGTACCCCAAAGTGTTCCAGGAGTTCAAAGAATTCACCAGAACCTTTGGGCCTGTGGATTGTCTGGACACTAGACTCTTCCTGGATGGACCCAAGATTGCTGAAGAGTTTGAGGTGGAAGGATTTCTTTTTTTGAGAAATAAAACATTTCCAATTATTAAACAGAAGTAGCGTCACATTTTTATTTGCTGTTACTGTGCCATAAATCTTCCTGTCATCCATGATTATAAGTGTCATTTCTACATTCCAGCTGTTCCTTATTTCCTCTCCTCATATCTCTGCTGTCTGTCTCAGGTGGAGTTGGAGCGAGGCAAGACACTTCATATCAAGGCTCTGGCTCTAGGAGACCTTAATAAAGCCGGTCAGAGAGAGGTGTTCTTCGAGCTCAATGGTCAGCTGAGATCTGTCCTGGTCAAAGACACCGTGGCCATGAAGGTGCGTTTCTGTCTTTTTTCTTTTAGTGAAATTTCAAAGTTTTGTACCAGCTGCTAGAGAGTGGAGTGACAAGAAGTAAATTATGTAAATAAAACTGGTGCAGTCGTGATTTTATGAGCCATATCCAGTGTCCCAATAGCACTATTGTCGAGATGGGATTTTTCTGGACAGATTTTACTACCACATGAAACCAGACATAAGTTTTAATTATAGGTTATTATTGTTTCAGATTTTTTTTTAAGTTTAGTTTTATTTCTGTTTTCTATTTAGTTTAGTTTTCCCATGCGTTTTCTAGTTTGTTTATTTAGCTTGTTTTAGAGTGTCAGGCTGCCATAGTTAATGTGCTAAATATTTAATGTTTAGCCTTCATATGTAACTCCATACTGTATGTATGTGTTAAATTTCACAGTATAGTCTAGTAGTCTAATTGCTGTCTAGTGGCATTTTTATGTTTTATATATAAAAATAATTAAATTACTTTGTGGGCATTTTTCGTACGTTTTGAAACTTAATTTTAGGGGTTTTTTTCCCAGGTTTTTGCAGTTACATTGTTAATTTTTATTTTTGAGTTCATTTAAATGTAAGTTTCCTAAATAAATGCTGAACAAGTGTGTTTTATAATGTATTTATAAAACATATTTAATGTGTGTGTGTATATAATCCTAAACCTACCCATCACAAATCTTAATGTATTTTTAGATTTTCAAAAAAAAATAAAAACACCATTTAGTATGTTTTGTTACATTTGTTTTACGAGGACACAGGAAGTGTCCTCATAAACCGTTTTTATGTTGTAGTATTATACAAATTTGTCCTCAATAACCATGTATACCAGAACACACAAAAATTATCTTATAATATTCCACATGTATGTATTTCTTGGAAATAGTTGGTGAAATGCAATGTGTAAATGAAACCAATGTCCCTGCTGACCTAAATCAAATTTCTTGTTTTTGTAGGAGATGCATTTCCACCCTAAAGCCCTGAAGGACGTTCGTGGACAGATTGGCGCTCCCATGCCTGGTAAGGTGGTGGAGGTGAAAGTGAAGCAGGGCCAGCAGGTGGAGAAAGGACAACCGCTCTGTGTCCTCAGCGCCATGAAGATGGAGACGGTGGTGAACTCGCCGCTCTCTGGCACCGTGGCCAAGATCTACGTGACCACCGACAGCACTCTGGAAGGAGACGATCTTATTCTGGAGATCACTGAATAGATATCATGAAGGCCAACAGCAGGGAACATAACACATCACCAATGCCAATCCCTGCAAGGCTAAACACACACACACTCACTCAGTTGCATACGGAGTCTAACACCTTTTAGAAGCAGCATGCATTAAAGGAGGAAGGTTGAGCTTATTTTTACAGAATCTCGATTAACTGATGAATCTGAAAATATTTTTACTTTCAAGCTTGAATCCTTTGCCTTTAGTGTCATATGTGCTTTTGTGATCCTCAATCACTTTTAAATTTATACGTGATGAGGATATGCGCTAGTGTTATGCTATTGACAGAGAAATGTTTGTCAGTCTTTAATATTAATGAATGTAGTAAAAACTAAAAGATTTACACTTAAAATATAAGCAATAAATTAATGACAGAAAGAGACTTAATTAGATGCATTCCTAATCATGTTAAGACACAGATGTTTGGTCGTGATCGTTTACATAAACTCAAAGCACTATAACGGGAAAGAAATTCTCAAAAAAATCATGCACAATCCTTCCCTTACATATAAAAGTCTTATGGCACAGAGTATCTTACTTGAATTACCAAGCAAAATTCAATTTATTTCCAGACAAATAGCCATGTCACACATACCCAATGTTCTGACCAATGGCCCAGCCTGCTTTATTACTGGGAAAATAAGTGCAAGAATGGAACCAACCTCGTCTCCAGAGTCTTACACTTGAGCTGTGTATCATGTAAAGGTGGAGAATAGTTACCCAGGTGGTTTGGGCTGAAGTGAGCTCCATTGAGGCCAACGAGGATCGATGACTCTATATTCAAGAGCACTTATGGACTCTGCAGCAGCTTTGGGGCACATTGAGTTGGAACACTGGCTTTAGGGGAACGTCCTTTTCCCAGGGCGCCTCTCCTTCTTGTGTTCCAATTCCTCTCTTAATGTGAATTTATTTCACTGTCCTGTTACATTCCCCTTAGCAGCAGATGCCTCATGGCTGCTGTAGTGACGGCTTTATTCTCCAGCTTTGTCTAATTTCCCTTGTTGAACACGATTGATATAATTCGTAACAGATAATGAGAGGTTTTATTCAATGGCATTCGAGTAATTGAAAGCACTCAGCCTGAAATCTACGAGACGTGAGGCTGTTGCGGCAAAAGAGGTCCACTGGGGTGCGTCTGAAATGGTTTTAACAATCTTGACTCTTAAGTAGACCAATTCTTCATGAGGACCAATAGCCTGCAACGTGGATATATTCTCATCGTTTATCATAACATCCCAAGGTGGAGACTATAGAGCGTGTCGTTTTAACCGTGTGAATCGTACAGGCCCATAAATGTTGATCGTCGCTTCAAATGGATGTTGCCATTAAAATGGAGCTAATGTTGTTTAGATGTAGATTTTAGAGCACAAACGTCCATCTCATCACCACAGTCATTTTTGAGATTATTCCTCTGTGTTATTTGACAAATACGTCTCAGTTTACATGAGCATAGCACAAAGGAGTTTATCGTGACAGGCACAAAACTAGGGGATTTGTTGGGAGAGGGAAGCTTCCTGTTGGCTTTTGGACTTTTCAGTGTGGGCCACTGGCAAAATCTCTGGAGAACCGTTCGATGTTATCAGCTCTGACATCGCAGACCCTCTTTGCGATTCCGTGAGAGTTTTCGAGTCGAGAAGTGGTTGACGCTTGGCTTTGTTTCATGCTGCCAATACAACAATGCAATATTTATCAAAGTTGTTGTTAAATGGGTCATGCGGCTTAATATAGCATCGTACGTTGCTGATGCATAGGTACTTGGCACATTGTTCATTCAAACTGTTGATTTTTTTACAGGGTAAATATGTCTGTGCTAGATTATGTCACTTGTTTTTGAAATTGGGAATGTTTTGAAGGGAATTGGAACTAATCTGTGTGACATTTCAGATCTGATGCCTTTAATAGCATTCGTTATCTTTCCATTTGAATGTCTGTTTTTCTGTGAAGTTCATCTCTTTTGATCTGTTTTGATAATGATAAATGTAACATGCAAATACTAATGCACCATACCCTTTGTGTATGTTATTTTAGCATTGAAAATGTTGGAGAAAAATATATATATAAATAAAAGGAGGATAACAGACTGTCTACTGTGTCCTGTTTGATTTTATTTTAGCATTTTGTGCATATGAATCAATAATTAAGCACGTGGTGATTCGATTCATTCTCACAAGTAGTCGATATACATGTGAATATGCAAACCACAATGTAAAAATAGCTTGACATGATGCTTTTATGAGTCAATGTTTGAGTGGGTTCCATTCAAATCAATATCGGTGATTGCGTGATCTCACATGCCTCCAATAAACTCTGCTTATTGATCATCCATCTGACTGCTACATGTGGCTGGAAGAAACCGTCTGTATAACGAAAGACATGGAATAAAATAAGATCCATCATGTGAATAATTAACTTCATTAGCTTCTTAGAGTCTTATGATTAGGGATAGTCAGCCTGCCAACGATACTGCTGACTGATGGCTCCATATTGGTGCGCTTGTGGCAAAACGGGGTATAGGATGGTGGGATAATGTAGGAGTGATGGATGAAGCTCCCCTGTGCATCCATATGCTCGTTCTATTCTGGCAGCAAGTCCGGGTGAGTTGATTCGCTCAGCTGATGGATTGATATCTGTGGATGAAGCTCTGCAGGGTTTGTTTTTTATGTTGGTCAGTCTCGTATCTAATGGATCTCATGTTGACAGTGGGGGTGTTTAATTGGAGGAAGAGTGACTCAGAAGCATTAAATAAAATCTAAATTCAGAAGTGTTTTTTAATTGAGACATATCAGAATGACCCAACTGTAGGTGTGAAAATGGCATATGTCCTTGTATAAACAGTGGATTAGCTCCTCTTTGGGATCAGAGAGTTTAACTTGTCATCTTGCAGTTATTCTGGCACTTTGGCAGTCTTATCAGCAGATGTACGAATCAATGTTCTTCGCCCGTGCCTGTCGATCCCACAATCCTATTTTCATTGCCCAGCTTTCATCTTTTTTTTTTCTCTCTCATTCTTTCACACTCTCTCTACTGTCTGTTTCTCTCTTTCTCTCTCGTTTTTCCCTAGTCTTTTATCACTACAACCCTGAAGGCCACCAGATTATTCCACGTTCCTTCCGGCTGTTAGAGCTCTGTTTAAGAAGGTTATCGTGTATTCAGGGAAAGCATTGCAACCCTTGTCTGCACCTGGCTGTAAGTACAGTGATGAATTAGATATGAATATTCACAGTCTAGTCCTGCCACTCTGTAATACCACAGTGCCACAAAATATTCATAAACTCTATGTAATTCTGGCCTTTGGGTTATCCTACTCGTCCCTCTTGCATACATCAATGAGTCTCAAATAAGCCACAGTCAATACTGGAGTCATCCTTCAATGCTACTGTCCAAAAGCCCTTTTTTGCTGGTCATCTGAATGGGCATACTTCCCTGTCTCATGTTTTGGTATTCATACACTAGGCAAACAAAACCTGAATGTATTGCTGAATTTGGTGGAAAAACTGGGGTGGACTTTTTTTAAAGTGTAAGTGCTAAAAAAAGAAAAAGGTGTTTCTCTTGGTTGCATTTTACTTAACATTTTAATAAATGTTTTTGTGGTTTTAGTATGTCATAAAACAATAATGAAGGGGGCAGGGGTGTATACAACATTTTATTCTTTAACCAGACTTAAAGGCTTTTTGTTCTTAGACAAGAGGTCAGGTGCAAAGGTCACGTGTGTGAGTATGGGAACAGGCCCTATGTCATTGTGGCTCATGAATATTAATTAGGTGGTGTGGTTTTCAACCAATTGTGGCAACCGATTTGCTAAAAAATTGATAAGTTGCCAATGTGGCTATTGAATGTTAATTGATGACGTTCACCCAGCAGTCAACTGATTTTCCAAAAGCTGGTAAATTTGCAACCAATTGGCTGAAAAGCTTGCCGTTTAGCATTACTTTTTCATATAGCCGCATTTTTTTCTCTTCACGCTGTGACTAAGCAAAATGAAGCTCTTAGAAAAAGTTTCAAGTTCATCAGTGGTCCAAAAGGTAAGTTGTTTATCAGTTTCAGTGTAGGCCTATACTATGAAAGTAAGTCCAGGAATTCGGGCACAGCTTCGGTTTTATCACGACCTTCGTGCTTTTCTGGGAGTTCTTCAAAATCCATCAGTGAGATAACGGCTGCTCACCTGGAAATGAATCCCCCGCCTGAAGATCTGACACTGCCTCGCAGCTCTTTGGACGCGTCTCACGGTCTATCTGTCTGTCCCTCACACAGCTGTCTCTCTTATCTGAGTCGGTGGTGTGTTGGAGCTGAGAGGAAGGTGATTATGGAAGTCTGTGTGCGTGTTGAAGTGAGAATCAGGTTGTTTCCTCTCATCCTCGGGGGCAGCTGGCAACAGAGTCCACTCATCCATCCCTGCGCTGATAGGCCGGCAGCTCTTGTACCGCTGGGAGTTGAACAAGCTGTTTTGAGACCAGGCCTCGACTCTTGGTCCCGCTCTCCCATGCCTGAATCTGTAAACCCAGTCCACTTCTCGTGTTCATTTGGAGTTGTGCTTTGTCATCATTACGTGCTTGACTTACACTATTCTGGTGCTCATTTGATCGGAGGGCTTGTGGAAAGACAGAAGCCTTCTCACTGGATTAGTCCATGGGCATATTGCTACTCTGTCGAGTTGAGGCAGGGGGGAGAGAAAAGCTTCCTCTTCTCAATGGAGTGCAAATGCCTAATTGGCTTCATTTGTGTGGCTTCAATATGCAGTCATTTGCTTAATTTTCCTAGTGAGTGTACAGTCCAATTTGCGAGCCTTGTTTATACTGCCTTATGAAAGAGGAGCTCTCACTGTGATGAGAATATAATGGCAGTCTGATTGGAAAAGGTCACACCTTGCGCATTAATGCCGCCTCACCCGAGATCTGGAGCACACAAGTGGGAGTAATCGGCAGAGACTGGGTAAAAGGTGTTTGATTGCTCTGCAGTTCCTTGTGCTTCAGATTCACGGTTTATTTCAGGAAGCTTTTGTCACACGAATTAAGATATACTACAAGCAGAGCCATCACCAATAGGGTTAGGGTTTGCACTACATCAGGGGACCCCCAGGGGACACCAGGATGGGTCTGTGGAAGATTTGAGAGGGAAAAGATTCGTTTGTATAACTGCGTTGGAACAATATTTATAGTGAAAAACACTGTACAAATAAATGTATTAATGAACATTATTACATTTTAATAAATGCCTTGGCGTCAACAATAAAATTTTAGGGATTTTTAAAAGAAAATTATTTAATATTTGTTAAATAATGCCATTAAATGTATTTAAAATATTACATTTATTTAAATACATTTTTAAATTAATATTATTAAATAATTTAATGTTATTTTTTAATAAAGTCAGCATGAAATGAAAATTCACCCTATTCAACAAAACATTCATTCTATTTTCTAAATGCATGTTTGATTACTGTGGACAGTTAATTGATGTATGTGTTTGTTAATAATTAATTTAGATCAAGAAAATCAATAATCAAATAATCAAAATGTCATAACTGGATTGTGTAGTGAAAATTCAATATTTTCTGCTTGTCTGCTTAAACCCTGCCACTTTAAACAAACAAACAAAAAATATCATAAAAAATTATACTATTAAAGGTTAATTTAAATTAACTATTAAATTAAACCATTACATTTTTATATTATTAAAGTCACTGTATTCACTGTAAATTTTTTAGCTAAATGCATGTTTATATAATATTGTTACATTTAATATCATTAAAGTCCGCATGAAATGAAAATTCACCCTATTCACTGTAAATTTTTATCTAAATGCATGTTATAGATCTTACTATGAACAATTCACCCGTGTATATATATTTTTTAATTTATTATTATTTTTTTTTACCTTCAATTTTTAATAAAAATATCATACCTGGAATGTCCACGTCTTAAAATCCAATCAAAAAAGAATGCATACAGTAACAAGTCCCCATCCTACTTTTTTTTTTCTTTTTCAGTAATCTTCGCACTCATTTGTACGTCACAACTTTAGTTTCATCGCAACTTTAAATAAAACGATCATTAAAGGGTCTCCTGCTGTTGAAATCACAATGGCCACAGGGTGCAGTCCCACTGGAAACCTTTTGCCATAAAGAGTATTTCAAAACCACTGAAGCAGATCAGTTCCTTTGTGGACCAAATTATTTCTCAAGATCTTGAAGAGGACATCATCAGCACATTTATTATCACAAAGGGCACAAAAGTCAGTGTGCTTCCTGCACCAGTCCAGTAAATTCAGTCTCTTGCCAATGTGATTGTACACCTTTATTCTGAGCTGCTCTTCCCTGATTAGTCACCGTCTGCTTTGGGCCGCATTGGTTCACTGGAACAGGAATATGAACCATATTACAGATCCTGCATCACCTGTGTCTAATCAATTACCTGTACAGCTCTACTACTCTCAATAACTACCAATGACCTTCCTCTGCAATACTGCTTTTATTTACCTCCTCACTGGAACCTATAACACTATATAAGTCTGTTCTGACTCTATTTTCTCAAGAACATGCATTCAAACCTCTTCTCATCTTTTCAGTTGTGTATGCATTGTATTTACACAGTCTGTATGTAGTTACATTAGCTGAAGGCATTTTACAAGTTCTGATTAGTTTGGAAATTGAACAAAACAAATTACTAAAGCACTTCAACATTCCCACCAGTATAAATAACTCTTGTTCTGGACTGTTACATTATTTCGCCATATAGAGAGATTCAGCTGCCAGACAGGATTTTATGTAGTTGCTTTCATTAAAATTCATCACTCATGACTCCAGAACTTGATTAGTCATTCGCAAAGATTTGTTTGTGTTGAAAGGGTCATCTTATGCTAGCTTGTGCTTCACAGTCTTTGGGAAAATATGGATTACAGTAATGTTGTGATGTATATGAGTTTTCTGTGCGCTGAAGCCCAGTAAGGATGCACAATATGAATACAAGAAGCAGAGAAACACAAAAAACGCATAATGCAGTAGAGTACAACAATAAGGCTACAGAAGTAAAAATCACATTCACTTTCTTCATAGAGACATTGATTTTTACCAATAAAAACATTATATAATGCTTTCAAAACAGACTCACCGCAAGCTCCAAGAATGCTAAGTAATTCAGTGAAAAACACTGAATATGCTTCCCACAGTTCAGTCCGCCTGCACTTTCTTACTGCTTATTTATAAACTACTTATATTTTAATATTATAAATGGAATATATACATGTACATATGTGTATATATACACACATATATAAATAAGACATGAACACATATTCTTCAATTAATTTTAACCAACAATCTGTGATGGCGACATTTGGTAGGCACAGCATGATTACTGCACATCTGCTGAAGCCTGTAATAATTTATTCATCTAAGGTCAAATGTAACACACGCCTGCCCATAGATTGTGTCTGTTGTGATTTATCGGGGCAGTAAGAGACACTTGAGGGGGGGAAAGAGAAGATCATTTTGGGGAGAGCAGCTGACTCATTTGCATTCAGTCCATCTCACTGAAACCAGCCACAGGAGAGAGAGTCAAATGACAGAATGAAGAAGGCTGTCTGCCCACCTTTGGTCACCCACAGCAACGGAAACCTTTTTTTTTTATTATTGCAGTCACATACAGTACAGACACATGTGACTCATAGGATTGAAATGAGAAACCTTCAGACAGAGATGAATGAAGCGATTATGGTGATGCTTTTGTTCAGGGTGGAGGTTGAATATGTGCCACGCTCCCTGAAAAGATTTCTGCCACTCGTAGTTTTAACCCTCTGAAGCCTGTCATATAAAATTATAGTCAGAATTTCTTTGATAAAACAGTTGATTCAACCTTACATATATGAACCTTGAATAAAAAAATATAACCTAAAGAACTCATACAAGGTTTTTGTTTTGTATCATATTTTATATATCAGGCTTTTACGGCCCATAGTAGTGAGAATATGGAGCTCATTCTTGGGAAGAAACAAAGTGTGTTTTATTCAGAGTCCCAAATTGAGCAAAAATGCAATTTGTTGCAGATCATATTTATATGTTGCAATTCTGATATCTTGTAAAGAAAATAAATGAGATTTTTAGGCCTAAATGCTAAATATTATTTCTTACTCTATATCTAATAAGATGATATTCTGAAATACTGAATCTAGCAATTTGCAGTATAATATAATAGTACACCTCTTGACCCACCTACTACTAATTTCCCTCCTCATCTTCAAAAAGATTTGACTTTTCCACAAAAAATAATACTGCAAAAATGTTTTTAAGAGTTTATCACTGGGGTTTAGGTGTTTTACAAATAAGAAAGTAATTTATGAGGGAATAGCGCCCCCATGTGTGACTCTTAATAATCTTTGCGGCAAACAAATTAAAAGTCCCTTTTCACAGCCGCAGTATTTCCTCAAAACAACCTACGTATAATATTACCGCGTCTGAATTCAGTGAAGTATTAAGTAACATTCTTATTTGAATATTACATGATTTAAAAATACATATAATTTTTAATTATTATTTCTTAACCCACTTAAATTTTAAATCTACTGAATTTTGGAAAGTTTTATTTTTTATTTTTATTTTGGAAAGCTAGTAGGAAGCGATCCAGGCCTGCTGACGTCACTTCCTGATGAAAGACTCATTCTGAGATTCGGAGGGGACGAGTATTTTATTCTTATTACAGGTAATTGCGTTTTTTATCCATCAATTAAGCATTAAAATGACTACAATAGAAATGTATCCCAGCCGTCTCTCTTTGTAGACGGCTAAATTTATAGCACACGGTACAGTGAGCGAATAATCCTAATAAACATGGTTCAGCAGAAACCGTAGCAGTCATCCAATTAACTTCCTCTAAAATAATTAAAGCACGCTACAAAAAACCCCCCGCTATGATTATTAGCGAAAGTGTTTTGCTAGTTAAAATGCACCTTATAGATTAAGCTAATTTAGAGTCCTGCTGCTTCTAACAGCCAATTACTGCATCAGTTAATGATAACGTGTACTTCTGTTTGGAGACCATACGCATGCGCAGACATGAGCAATATTGCGGTTTTATTTATTGATTTTTTTTTTTAGAGATCAAAGATTAATTTCATTCATGTTATTTCTGAGCTGATGTTTCTTCTTTCCACAGACATGAGGCTGAATTTGGTGTTAGCTGTCACTCTGATGTCCATCCCCATGGCACTTGTGCAAGGGGCTGAGAAGAAAAAACTACAGATTGGAATCAAGAAAAGAGTGGACAACTGTCCTATAAAGTCCCGCAAGGGAGACGTGTTGAACATGCACTACACTGTAAGTGTCTGACTGTTCTGACCTAAATATGATTCTTGCAACAGTCCTAACAGTCTTGTTTTTATCTGCAGGGGAAACTGGAGGATGGGACAGAATTTGACAGCAGTATACCGAGGAATCAGCCCTTCACCTTCACTCTTGGCACGGGACAGGTCATCAAGGGCTGGGATCAGGGTTTGTTGGGGTGAGCTGCTGCACTACTGCATTTCTTGATGATCTGAGATTCTGTGTCATACATCAGTCAGGATTAGGATTTAAAGAGATGAACCTAAAGTTAGTCTAATAAAGAGGAATTAGCAGATTAGGTTAAGAACCATTGTGAAACTGTGTTAGATATATTGGCATGTGTTGATGCAGTGGTCTGCAAAAGTGTGTTAAGGTTCATGTTTGTCATCATATTCCTTTTTTCTTTCCTGTCATATCTTTGATGTCTCAATTTATAGAAAGCCTATTTAGCATGTGATGTTCCTTCTCTTAACTCTTAGGATGTGTGAGGGTGAGAAGAGGAAGCTGGTTATTCCCTCTGAGCTTGGTGAGTATGTTATGGAAATGTAATATGTTCCATGAGTTTCAAAATCCATCAAAAATGTACGAGACCATACAGTATCTTCAAATATGTGACTGTTTAACTACAGGTTATGGCGACAGAGGAGCGCCACCTAAAATTCCAGGTAAGATGATTAGCAATTATTTCTTCAGTTTTCAACATGGAGTCTGATATCAGGCACATTAATATTATATAATTTTCTACAATAAATGAAAGATTAAAGCTTGATATGTTAGGGATCCATAGAAGGTCATTCACCTTGACTTAGAGTAGCTTTAAGAAGTATTTGAACACTTAAACTGATCTTAAAAACAAATGAATGACTTTGTACTCTATAAAGAAACTCAGAAAGTGACATTCATTTTAAAAGAAATTAATTTAATTAATGAAAAGAGAGCACAAACTGATTAAAAATCACATTGAAGTCACTTGCGGAAAAGTTCTGAGTTAAATAGTATTTAGCTTCATTTGTTTGCAGATGCCACTTAGTTGTTAGCTATTTTGTTGTGACATTCATAAGTGACTGAAGGGCCTCAGCAAACTTTCAAGAGGGCCGCAGGATGACTTTTAAATTAATATGTTCTTAATGCAATTAATATTCATAATATTATTAATAAAAACCTCATTAAAATGCCTTCTTAGTAACAGTTTCCATTTGTTTCCATGTTTATATTAAAAAAAGCTGCTTTATCATTATTGGAGCAGAATACTGTCTCACTTTGCAAATCTCCCGTTTTCCCACTAGGTGGTGCCACACTCATCTTTGAAGTAGAACTGTTGAGCATTGAGAGAAGATCTGATTTATAATGACAGATTTGTCTTAAAGCATTTAAAGTCAGTATGTTTGCAGGAAGATCAACGACTGCAGCTGCGTGCTACACTGCTGTACTGGTGTCCACTGTACCCACACAGCAATTTCAGGTGTTAAAAGGCAGAGTCCATCTAAATATGACAATTCTGTCATTTATTAACCCTCATGTCATTCCAAAAGTGTTTGACCTTCTTTCTTTGGTAGAACATTGAAGACAATATTTTGAAGAATACTAGTAGCTAAATGGTTTCTGTTCCCATTGACATCCATTACATTGACAAAAAAATAGAATGGATGTCAATGGAACTGAAGATACAAATATTCTTCAGAATATCATATTTTGTGTAATACAGAAAAAAGTCATACAGGTTTGGAATGACATGAGTGTGAATACATGACAGAATTTTCATTTTTAGGTGGAGTATCCCTTTAAAGACCTTTTTCAGATATTCAAAAGGTTACAGAAACAAAAGTTGACTTTTTTTTTTTTTTGGATGTTTCCCTTTCAAAAAAAGAATGACACCGCTTTTCAGACATGTATGTAGCACCATTCTTTATTTGAGAGCCTTACTAGATGTATTTGGTTGTGAGAGTGCACACAGTACAGTTTTTGCCATTCCAACAAATTCTGATCATCAACATATGCATTTCTCAAATAGTGTTCACTTGAAATTGAATAAACATTTTATTTACAAAAGATATGCGGGCTTTGAGCTTCATTTAGCATTGACCTTGGCCTACACCACCAAAGCATGTTCATTCTTAGCCATCTTCATTTTTGTAAAAATATCAGATGTAACAAATTGGCAAATCCACTCTATCAGTATTGCAACTCGTCATCCTCAAACTAGTTTAATTTTCCTCAGTCAAATGATTTCTAAAAGCAGTAGTACTAAACACTGACCTGTCTTTTTTTTTTCCTAAAAATGGTAGATTAAAAATGGCTTACAAAACACAAGTTCACAATTCTCATCCCCCCCTCCCTCTTCCCGAATTACATCAACACACCCCAAAATCTGAAACCCCACATCTAAAAACTACTATTTTCTGGCCTGCAAAAAATTATTCCGCCCTTACGAAAGACAGCAGATGTGAGAGACTGACAAAAAAGGGGGGTGAAAAGAAATCAGCTTTGTTCTAATTTCCTACTCGATTACAGACAGACACATCGGGCCAAGTTACGTGGCTGAAAAAAGTGTATTAGTGAACAGTGTAACCGTAACATCAACCATTCGATGCCTTTCCCTAAATCACCACGGGAGTTTTAAGCTAAAGGGACACTACCACACTCTCTACATGTAATATATGCTGAAACAGTACTAAGACGAAGTAAAAATAGTTTGGGGTGTTCAACCTGCAGCTGAGATTGGCTTGGCTTGACTCGTATCGTTGATCTCCGTTTGACAGACGCTGTGGTTTAGTGGTTGGGTCTGCATGCCTGCATCTCTCCTCTGGGTTTGGAGTGACAGGTTGGTTTTGTGGTGGTGGGAGGAGCTGTGGTGACCTCATGGCGTCAGCTCCCCTTTCTTCTGGGGGGTATTGAGTTTCTGCATCCCTCGGACCTTCTCCAGCAACGCCGCTACGAAATCCTGCAGGTGGCCAGAGCCAGAATCATGGCAAGAAAAGGCATATTTATGTCCAGAGTGTGATTAAATGAAGCATAATCGCATTGTAATGAGTGACTTGGTGGCTCTGAGAATATCACGACCGCCTGTAA
Source organism: Spinibarbus caldwelli (assembly GCA_039654775.1). Lineage (NCBI taxonomy): Eukaryota > Metazoa > Chordata > Actinopteri > Cypriniformes > Cyprinidae > Spinibarbus > Spinibarbus caldwelli. The sequence continues at coordinate 16,049,963 of CM077258.1, forward strand.
TGAAGGTAATTGCTAATGCTATTAATATTCCAAATGGCACTTACATCATTAGGCTTATAACAGTCGACCAGCAGCATCTGAAAACAAAAATGGAAAGAGATTTAATGCCGTTCAGACTAATCTGCCGTTTTTCCAACTGTGTACCAATGAAAGCGGAAAGCTGACGCTAAACGCTGAAATAAATCTGAAAATTTAGTCTTCAAAAAGAGCTCAAGAATGGAAGGATTACTGTCAAACCACCTGCAGATGAAACGTCAGAGGGATGCTAGAGCGCTATTCAGCACATAAGGGTGAACATTAATGTTCTTACGAGGAGATATCTGAAGCGAACAGAATCAAGTTAAATGTATTAAAGATCTGATTAGACCTTCACTCGAATGGCTCTCTCAACATCACTGGGCAGATCCAGCAGCTCATCCACATCTATTTCCAGTTCAGGCACCTCATCCTCCTGCAAAATACAGAACCACTGATGAGAGAGACGTTAATGGGGACTTCGGTGGAAAAAAAAAAATAAGTCAAAGTGAACAATTCACAAGCCACAGAACGGCGGTCAGGTCCTTAACTATGTAGACCAGTATGACGTGAAATCAATCAGGCAAACATCTGATCTCAGAGTTCATGTAGCCAACAACGGTAAAATTATACACTATACCATTCAAAAGCTTGGAGTCAGTATAATTTTTTTGGTAAAGAATTTATAGAAATGAATACATTTATTTAACAAGGACGCTTTAAATTGATCAAAAGTGATGATAAAGACATTTATAATGTTACAAGATTATAATGTCATAAGATTTCTATTTCAGATAAATGCTGTTCTTCTGAACATTCTATTCATCAAATAAACCTGAAAAAAATTCTACTCAGCTGTTTTCAACATAAAAATAGTTTTTTTTTTTGAGTAGCAAATCAGAATATTAGAGTTATTTCTGAAGGATCATGTGACTGGAGTAATGATGCTAAACATTCAGCTTTGAAATCACAGGAATAAATTACATTTTAAAATTTATTCAATTAGAAAACAGTTATTTTAAATAGAAAAATGTTTCAAAATTTGACTGTTTTTGCTGTACTTTGAACCAAATAAATGCACGCTTGGTAAGCAAAAGAAACTTCTTTAAAAAAACATTAAAAATCTTAATGTTCAAAAACGTTTGACTGGTAATGTAGGTGTGGAATGGCATGAGGGTGAATAAATGATGACAGAATTTCATCTTTTTTTGAGGTGGACTGTCCCTTTAAGGCACTGCTGTAAACCTTTTAGGGGTAGATAAGATACAGAGTTGCCTCAGTGACAAGCTGCTGTACTCCTAAAGGTACAATTTTTGCATAATTTGTTTCTGAGAGCAGAAATCCAGCCATCTCTGGCCTTTGTGCATGACATCCTCTCTGCACAACAGGATGGGCTGATCCTCATGTCGGTGTGCGATTTATTGTGTGCTTAAAAATAATTTCCATTCACTTCCTGTCAGCTTACAAAGACAACATTGTGTCTGTATCCACACGATGCTGTCTGATAGATTCTTAGAATGAGACGCGGTAAGTGAATGAAGCAACCACAGCTTCAGCCTCTGCTGTGGAAACCCCAGGATTTGGATGTCTTATTGCAGCTAGTTTGCAGTCACACCCCTTTTCATCAAAGAATCACTCTCATTTTGCTGTTCCTGCAGTGCTATTAAGCACCATTAGTGAGTTTATATGTGCTGAGGGAGACAGGGGAGGAAAGCTGCCGTGGAAGGAATTGTCACAAGTTTTTTTCAAGTGTATGTGTTATTGCAGACATTAAAAAGCAGGTCTGTTATGAAACCCTTCACACTGACCCATATTGTAGAGTCGCTCTAGCACACTACAGCTGACCAAAGCCTATCCAGAGGTGCTACTCTTCAAGTAAAATACCTAACTTACTTACAGACTAATGCAGCAATTCATGAGACAGTGACAGGACTGAGAAGACTGATCAATCATGGTATTCTGTGGTCAAGTCAGGGCTCAATAATGTGGATGTCCATGTCCATAAGGCATGTTTATGAATTTACAGCGGTCATGAAGTTACAATATAGCCAAATAATCTTCAGCTTTTACTTGCTATTTTTGTCTGTGTGTGTTTGTGTGTTGTGGCCAGTAAAAGAAATGGCAGGCAAAAACACTGGCACAACCAGGCTAGCATAAAAAAATATTTTTTGGAGTCCTGCAAATATTCCACAAAAATATTGGTTAACACACAAAAATATTAAGCAACACAACTGTGTAAACACTGATAATACTAAATGTTTTTTGAGCAGCAAATCAGCATATTAGAATGATTTCTGATGGATCATGTGACACTAAAGACTGGAGTAATGACTGCTAGAAATTCAACTTTGCATCACAGGAATATATTTTTAAATATATTCAAATAGACAATGGTTATTTTAAATTATAATAGCATTTCACAAACTTAGTGTTTTTACTGTATTTTTGCTTACATAAATGCAGCATTGGTGAGCATAAGAAACTTCTTTAAAACATTTAAAAATCCCATAACTTTTTGTATTTCATGCCAGTTTATTTAATTAAGTAGCCACTTTGAGTCCTGATCACCCAGTTTATTTTATGATAATGACCAGTATGTTATCCATCACACATGATTTCTTTCATTTAAATAATGTGAGCTCAATAATAAAATGTACACCTGACTGTAAAACACAGCCATTAAAGGTACAAAATATGCTCACAAATATAATCATTAAAAAAAAACACATTTAAGCCAACATTTAAAAGCCATTTAAAAACACATTTAAGCCAACATTTGTCCATGCTACTCTGAAAAAAGGCCACAGTAAAAACCTGTTTAAATTAGGTTATGTAATTTGTCAGTGTGCATCATTCTCCTCTTAGGTACAAACATTTATCTTCAGTTTTTGCTGAGGGCAGTTGTGATTTAAGATGTGCATTCTAAACATCAGCCTAATTGGACCAAACATTGCTGAGACTAGCAATATAATGGACGAGTTCTCCTGTCAGACCATGTTATTATACAAATAACCTGTGGGATTCAGATGACATTTCACGGGTTCAAATATGTGTGCTTTTATTTTCCTCTCCCTTATTATTCAAATATCACAGTAATGTGTAGGACTGTGTTCAGACATAAGAAACCCTTCATCAGAAATCAAATCAGAGCCTCTCAAGCAAATCCAATGGATTCGGGCTGCTTTGGAGTATGTCAGTGAGACGAAGCGAAATGTGGATTCCCAAAGCCAGATTCTAGCTCAGGATGAGGCCTACCGCTGGGCTGAAAAGAGCATTCAGAAAAATCTCATTTTAAGAGCTGCCTAGTTTTACACGACACAATCTAGGTCAGTTATATTAGCCCTGGAGGATAAGTCAAACTCAAAGTGAAGCATGCTTTGCATGTCTGAACAGATGACATCATCACAATGGCTAGAAGGGTGATTCCAAACATCCCAGAGGGATACTAGGAAGACAAAAAAAACCCCATCGACCAGTGTCACCTACTGTAAATATGTGCAATTGACATAAAAATCCTGATCAGTGATACCTGGGTTTTGTGCATCTGTTGACATGAATATATTGGGATTGGAATCCATGTCTTTGTTCATGCAACTGGAGCTCCTTGCACATATAGATCTGTCACATTAACATATGAGGCAAGCCCACTTTTCGATGAATATGAATGGATGCATTATGCATAAAGGATGCACTAAGTGCTCAAATTTTTTTTTCCCCCTCGCAGCACCTGTCCATGAGGCTCACCTTTGTTTTATGGCTTTGTCTGTAGTTCTATCATGCCACGCCCTTCCATGTGTAAATGCATAACCATAAAATCAACATCGATTAAAAATAATGATATTAAAATAAAAGATGCCATGCTGCTCTTAATAAGCAACAATTTGTGAAAGCAAGGCAATTATCATGCAAAATGGACATGACAAATGGAACGAGAGGAATACCGGTGCATGAAAAGAAAGAGCTGTCATTCCTTGCAACAAAGGATTGCACGCGATCAAAGCACTGACAGTGTTTTGTGTCCTACCTCGCAGTCGTACAGATTCATTAACTGGCTAACTATCCACTCCTCCAAATTCAGTCGCCTCCTCAGCTCTTTTCTGTCATATTTTACGGTCACTCGTCCTTGCTTCTGTGGCACTTCTTCTTCGGTACCGGGAGGTGTTTGAAAATAAACCCGGGGCTGAGGTGTCGTTTCTGGACTTGTTACCGCTGCCATTGTCCCTAATAATAAAAAAAGCTTAGGTGGATTAATTAATTAGAACATCAATTCAAAAGAGAGAGCTGGTCATGTGCACATCCATGTTGGAAAAAAAGTGCCGGCCCCCTTTTCTTTAAATGAAACAGACCTTTATCTTACAAGGAGTCCGTAACGGGAGACTGGGATCAGGCATACAAGGAGCTTAGAAAACAGAAGAATTCATCAGCCTAACTGTGTGGCCGTGGTTTATCAAAGTCCATCTTCCCCAAATCGGTCCATCAATTGTCACAGAACAGCTTGTGGGCGCCTCCAAGTGTCCGCGCTGAAATACTAGCGATGTCGTGAACGAATCATTCGGATCTTTTGAATCAATGAATCAGTAGAGTCGGATCTTTTTAAATAAATCAGTGAAAGCGGTTCACTAAAACGGACTGACTCGCTACTAGCAGATTTCTGAGCCAAGTGGATTTTGAATGCAGCTTCCAAAAGACAAAAAGTAGCAGAATATATATATATATATATATATTTTTTTTTTTTGTATGTGATACAATCACACCGGTGTGATTTGATCGTTCAGTGCGGCACAGCAGCTGCTAAATTCAAATCTGCTGGGCTGTCAGGGACCACGTCATTACGCAATTACGTCCAGCAGCTAAAGAAGCGCTGAACAGTATTTGAACCTTCTTGAAACGAACTGTTCAAAAGAACCGAATCTCGAAAGAATCGGACCTCCTATCACTATGAAATACCACGACTATAATGTTTCTCTTTAGTCTTTATGCAGGTTGTGTCTACTGTTCTAATAGATGATAGATTAATAATTAATATCACATAATCATTTCAGGTAGCCTACAGATATCATGATTTTTTTTAACAAAAGGTATTATACTGACATTTCATGCATCCATGAGGCCACCCCTCTTTCCTGTCTGTGGACTATTCCATCCAAATCAAATATCCTGTGCCTGCTTTCTTTCTCTGTCTCTTCATGCCGGCGCACACATTGCGCTTGTGCCAAGTGACCCTTACTGTCTCCCCATTTCGTCGTAAAATCCAACATTATGTAATTTGTTCAACCCTAATTGGTTCATTCACTCCAGTAAATCACTATCCTTTCTACATTAGCTGAATTTGAATGGCCTCAAGCTATTTGATTGTCCATTTAGACTTTCCTTTTAGGTTACTATTTTATTAGGCTATTATTTGATTTGGTTATTGCTTGGCTAGATATCCCTGTATGAAGAAAAGCAGTGGGGTAACTGTATTTACTTATTAATACAACATAAATACTTATAAATATTACCATAATTAAACATTCAGTAAAAAATCTTTCCATCATTATATTGTAACATCAGTTCATTTCCACCCATTTAATTTATCACAATACAATTTTTTTTTTCACGATTTTTCAGCTCAGCGTTCTTCATCAGTAATGAAATTCAAAGGATAAAATAGTGCAATGAAATTACCACTGCAGGATGTGACTAAAAGTTTTCCATATAAGTGGGTTTATTTGCTTTACAAAAAAGTAAAAAAAAAAAAAAGTAATGCACAATATTATGCTGTTATACCGTTAATTTCTTCAGTGGAAACTATTTTTCAGGATTCTTTGGACGAATAGAAAGTTTAAAGCATTTATTCAATTTAGAAATATATATATATATATATATATATATATATATATATATCAATTTAATGCATCCTTGGTGAATAAAGTATTTGTGTCTTTGAAAAGAATTCTTAATTCCAAACTTTTGAGTGACCGCTCTTCAACAGAATTCTATAAACTGTATCACTAGAGGGCAGCCTATGATTGCTTTACTTCAGTGAATAGTGTCTAGTGAACCACACTGGTGAGAAGAGCCCATTATGTAATGCAGATCTTTTGTTTGGAATTGTATCTGCTCATTTTTTTTTTTAATACGTAGAAACGAGACAGCAATTTGACTTGTGACAAAACAAGGTGTTCTTCACAGATGAATAACTAGAAAAAGATGTCATGCATATGCACATTTGGAACAACTTGATCAGTATAAAAACAACAAATGCATTTTAACTAATTCATGGTGAATAACACACAAAAAAGACCCATCCATAATAAGTAATATTACGCAATTCTCTCTGTTTACAGAACAAACTGAACAGCAGCAAAACCTGATCTGCCAAACACATACAGTAATATCTACTGTTGTCTGAAAATGCTCCGTTAATATTTCTTCTTCTGTGATTTGCTGTGTCTAGGGCAGACCTTGTATGAAATACAGTAGCTGCCAACGAGGCCGTTATCCTTCTTTTTAATGCACCGTGTAATTGGTTCAGTGGCCCCTGTGTGCCACACACCAGCTCTGGAATATGAGCTCTGGGTCCTGTGGGCCTCCCTCACACCCGCTCCTCACTCTACAGTCACCACAAAACCAATCAAAAGGCAGAACCGAGTGCTGGTACATGTTGCCTTCTCCAAACCGTTTGGGATTATAATGGAGCTTAGCGTTAGTGTTTGAGATGAAAGAGCTCTTCCAAACAATCCAACTGCAACATGAAATGTTGCATAACCACTTGCCATTGGCTTTAAGTATTGGATAATGTTCAAATTGAACATTCAATTCTCTCTCCCTATATTACCCTCAGCGAGTCTGAGCTGGAGAGGTACGGTGGGAAATCTTCTAGAGCAGTGTGCCTTTTAGCCTTAATCTAGCCTCTCTTGAGGGCCATGTTCCCTCCTTTGAGGACCTGTCGGTCATGGAGAGCGCTAAGACGCCCAGACAGCAACATAGTGTTGGCCCAGATCCGGCCCACATCTGGCCTGCATGAGATCCATGCAGGCCAGATGTGGGCCAGATTTGGGCCGACACTGGTTGCTGTCTGGGCGTCTTAGCGCTCTCCAGGACCGCATGGATCTCCATGAGATCCATGCAGGCCAGATGTGGGCCAGATTTGGGCCGACACTGGTTGCTGTCTGGGATTCTGTGTGGGGTTTTTCCAGACATCCATGTTAGCCTGATAGAAATTAGACAGCAGCTTTCAACCTGCAAAATATGCAATGAAGCTAAGTCTGATCAACACCTGGATGGAAGACTGCTAAGGCTCTGTTTACTCCTGAGGCCTCATTGATATAAACGCGTGTACACACAGATTTGATCTTAGAGTCTATGTACCAAAAAGTAAAAATAAAAAATACATGCCAACGGTCGGATATATAAAAGTCTTTGATGTAGAAAAGTGTTAGCGCAACATCAGGTTCTAAGCAGATGCATACAATTCTCCATTTGGCAGAGTCAGAGTACTCCAAGAATTTGGCAATTTTTGCCACTCACCATTCTCAAGTAAAGAATTTGGATGCTGACCTGGTGCTTTTTTTATGCCAATGACATTAATTAGGGGGCGTTTACAAGGCAGAGATCTGAAACCATTCAACTCCACACAGTGTAAAGGTCATTTGCGATTTATAGATTTCTGTGTGATATACAGATTTTTGTGTGTAAGTTTGTTTCTCTGATTTACATATATGCACATTTGAAAAAAGATCTTAAATAGAATGTAGAGTGGTTTCCATATGTGTGGTCCTCAAATGGTCATGGCCTAATGGATAGAGAGTCAGACTTGAGACCTGCAGGTCGTGGGTTCGAGGCTCAGGTCTAGCAGGAATTGTTGGTGTGTAACCAGTACTCTCTCCAACTTCAATTCCATGACTGAGCCGAACCCCCAACTGCTCTCTGGGTGCCGCAACATTAGCTGCCCACTGCTCCAGGTGTGTGTTCACTACTGTGTGTGTGCACTTGGATGGGTTAAATGCAGAGCACAAATTCTGAGTATGGGTTGCCACAAGTCACTTCACTTCAGTTGAACTGCATAGAGTTTATTTGGAAGTGGTCTGGTTGTTTGGTGCACAGCAAGGTTTGGATGGCAGCATTTAGTTGAACTGGATTAACAAAGCAACCACACCAGAATTCATTTTAATCAAACACACATCAACAAAAAATATTATTTTTTTTTTAATAAAGCAAACATGATTTTAAAATACCTCATTTTACCCCAAGAAGCTAATTTTACACATTTACTTCAAAATAAAAATAATATTTTGTACTCCATAAATCTAAAAACATCAATGTGTCCACAAATACCTCAATAACAAATACACACAAAACCTTTGATATTCAGCATAAGTCGTCATAGATCACAAATTTTCGGAGACACAAAACTAGATCAGTTAACCTCAAAAGTGTTTTGATTTACTAAATGTTGCTATTCAGGCGAAATGACTAGCCTAAATAAAGAAAAGCATATCAAATGTTTTGAGACAAGACTTTGTGCCATCAAAAGTCACAAGGAAAAAAAAATTAAGGTGGGGGGGATCATCTTGACCTGGAGAGCATCTTGCCGTAAACTTTCAGGAAAAAGGTACACACAGTGGTGTATAAAGTACATGAAAGCCATACTCAAGTAAAAGTACAGGTATCTTACCAGAAAACGACTTTGGTAGAAGTTGAAGTCACCGTTTAGAATATTACTTGAGTAAAAGTCTTAAAGTATGTGATATTTATTGTACTTAAGTACAAAAACTATTTTTTTTTTTAATCTTAAACGTACTTAAGTATTGAAAGTAAAAGTACAAGTAAATGCAAAATGGAAAAGAAGCAAATAAATATAAGAAATGTACACAGTTTGAGTAGATTGTGTTCAGTTTTAACTCTTTCTTCCATTTTGTATTTTTGGGTAAGAATAAGAAGCACTTCATCTGGTACTTAGTGTCTTTCATTCCAGCATAAGAAAACATTTCTGAAATCTGCATCTGAAATAGCATTTAGATGTATTTACACAGTTTAATGTATCTCAGAGGGGACATGGATGCATTTAACCTGCATTTACAGATGCATAATGTTTTGTTTTTAACATAAAACGTTGAATACTGATATTTGAAATGATTTAAAACATGAAAAAATAGTCGAAATGTGAAATTAAAACCACCAGTAGGTGGTAGTAAGTGACTGTTAATGAGTGAGTCATTGAGATTCAACAGATTCATTCAAATGGCTGATTCATTCAGGAACAAAGCATTCGACTGTGTTAATGAGTGAATCACTGAATCATTTATTCAACCGATTCATTCAAAAATCTGATTCATTCAATAAGTAAACACTATTGCTTAGAGACGCAAAACAGTGCTGTGAACTTTGTTTGCAACTATTTTCGTTGGCAAAATTGAGCAAAAACAAACAATATTATGTCTAAATTGTAAGTCACTTTTTGCTAACTTTACTGAACTTGTATAAAATGATTATTAAATGTGTTATCATGCTGATATCTGCAGAAAATCGGTGCTCTTTGTGTGAAATTGATTGTTAATTATATTAAATTATATAAATATAAAAAGCATAAGCATTTTTGCTGTCTACCATTTAGAATGCCTTGAATTTTGAGTTTTAACAGACTAATAAATTAACATGCATGCACTGTGTGATTTGGTGATATAGCCTACTTGATAATGCCAAATCGCACATTATTACAACAACACTTACTATAGTATCGCAGACGATGTAACGAAGTAATAATACTTCGTTACAGTACTTAAGTATTTTTGGGAGTATCTGTACTTTACTTGAGTTTTTATATTTCAGCCAACTTTTACTTGTACACCACTGGGTACACGGTTGTCAAAAGCTAAAAGGTACATCTTTGTACTTTATGGTACCTAAATGGTACAAATTACCCTAAAATTACATACTAATACTTTAAAAGTACTTTTAAAGTGCACAGTGGTACCTTTCGAAAGAGTTCCGCCCCAGTTTGTTCGAACTCCTTCACCACATGAGAAGTTTATACTGATGGTCACGTGCGTTTTTGACAACTTACGAATGTGGACAAAACGGTCAGTCTCAAAATGTTGTGAACTACTGAATCCTGTTTACACTTGTTTTTAACGTTGTCCACCTGTAACTGGATTGCTAGGTTGCTGTTGGAAATGGTGCTAGTCCCACCAGCAGGGGGCGCTTGGTGCCAGTGATGGGGGATGCTAAATGAGACGTTAAACTGAGGTCCTGACACACTGCGGTCATTATAGATCCCAAGGTAGGTACTTTCGAAAAGTGTAAGGGGTTTAGGGGTGTAACTTAAGTGTTCTGGCCAAATTTGCCCATTGGCCTCGATCAGGTATGGCGATATACTCGTATTGACTGCATCAGTTCTCCTCTTCACTGTTGTGTGGGTGTTCATCCAGATAGAAGAGATTCTTCCACTTTCACTGCAAAGTATTTTGAGTGTGACAAAAGCGCTAGGCCTATATAAATGTATCATTGCTCAATTTGGCTGATGCTTACACCAGTGGCCTAGCCACGAGGGGGCCTGGGGGGGCCTAGGCCCCCTCATTTACATGTCCGGCCCCCTCAGATTTCTGATTGCTTAAAAAAAAACTTTTAAGCCTTTATCACACTTTCGGGAAAGAATGAAGCTGATTGATTGGTTCTTGTGACATGACCCGCGGTGCTTGAGCGCGCAAAGGTGTGAACGGCCCCTAAAAGAACTTCCGCTGCCGCCTCTATCAATGGCTGCGTCCGTAGCACGGCATTATTTATGTAGAATTCAGCACAGATACGTCTTCTAAAGACACCAATCTCAGTTTACAACAGTTAATTGAGTATTATGAAACCAAGGAATATGTTGTCAAGATATCCCGATGCGTATTTCGTAACTTAAACAGAAGCGCGCGAGCTATGCTGAATGTGTATAGGCAATTCTTCACCTTATTTCATTACAGAACAGTGAGAAAACTATGCAAACATCATATCACATTAAAAAGCATTAGAATTAGCCAAAGCTTAAAACATTATTTACGACTGAAGGCTGTATAGAAGGATTAAATTAAAGGTTTAGGGCAAACTTGTTGTATTAAATATAATGCGCACATTTTTTCATGCGCTGACTTTATGATTTAAATAAAGAAATATTTCCAGCTCATAGACGATAATTAAAAATAAGTTTGATAATCTTAATCGAGTTATATTCTCCGTGACTGCGTGCAACGATTGAATGTCATTATAAGAACGGGAGGTTAATCACAATAAATATAATGAAAAAATAAACAAAATAATATTAAAAATAAAATTAAATCAGTCCGAGTATTCCTCTGGGAGTAACTTGAGTTGCGTGCGCGAGTACAAACCAGGCTTTAACTGCAGTATAGAAGCGCGCTGCTATTCAGCTTCCACAAGCCGCACAAACTCTTGAAAATGCGCACATTTAATATTGACATTATAGCCTACGTGTAATATAGAGCGACTCCCTCATTTCCCACTGGTTTACACACTTCAAGCAGCATAAATACACTTTCAGAGACAAAATAGTTTCCAATCAGATGAAACAACCACCGCGAAAAGCAGGCGAAGTGATGCTCCGCTTCTCACTGTATCCTAATAGTTCAGGAGCGTTCAGCAAGCCTACAGTGTTAGTTTGCACTAAGAGTGAATCATCCTCACCCTGAAGTGACACTATGTGATGACTAACTTGCCTGAGCTAGTGATTCATGAAACAAGCATCCCTTCTCTCTCTCTCCTCCCACCTCGTATTCCTTTTCTTTATCGTTTTAATTCAAACCATTTCCGCCCCTCTTTCTGTGACATTCGGGAAACCTGGCAGACAGAAAGGAACATTGTACATGTAATTACAGACTCTGAGTAAGGGTAATGTGTTATTTTTTATTACTAGAAGGAGATTTTCTATTTCCTCCAAAGCGCAGTGGGATGTTGAGCTAAATTAGTGCAATTGTTTATCTGTTGGTTAGATGTCAAGGTTTCTGACCTCCAGCTAATGTTTAATTTAGACATTTTTTCTCAAATAAATTAAGCTGTGAACTCTGAATTAGCAGTTCTTGTGCTTTTCCTGCTTTGAAAGACATATAAATGTAGATTAGAGATCACTATCCTGGTGTTTGTACTTACCTGCGGCCCTGCCACCAATCCAACCGAGCTCACCAAAGTCAAATCTGGCTGTGAGATACAACATGATGGCTCTAATTGGTCAGAGTGGAATCCATTTCTAGTAACAACTGTGGGTGAGTTCTGAAGCACGGTGTGAGCTGACCCCGCTTCAGCCCCGTCTCTCACCACGGCCGCTGTGATTGATGACACTAAATTGCCACTGTAATGTTTGTCACTGCAGCTGTCTTTTTTTGTGTCCCCAGTGATCTGAAAATAGAGCTGTGGATTGCTAAGACTGACTGTCACTGAAAACAATGAATGTCTGATTCCTCATCGATCAAGAAGATTCTTGATCTCAGAATTTTTAAAGAAGGTGATTCTCTGAATTACAACCATTTAGCATCAGCATAGACTCAACAGGTAACACTTTATTCTCATTCCCTGTAGTGGCATATGAAAGCACTTTGTACCTGCTATCAGTGTTAACATCCTGTCCAATTCAATAATATTCATCTTTAGCACAATTATATGCATCCAGATGCATACAAAACAGCTCAGATGCTGTGAGTGGGGATCTACTTGAAAAATGAAGCAAAGATGGAGAGAGAAAGAAAGGAGAAAGAAATTAAGCTTCTCATTTGACCGTCAAAATGTGCTTAAAGAGTTCAGAGGAGGTCCAAGGATCTCAAGTGAAGAGCGACAGCGTTGTTATGAGGGAAATGTACTCCAGTTCAAATGCATTATTGAACACTGGCCTTAGCTTTCGCTCGCTATTTCTGGTTTCCAATAAAGTTCAAGGTTTCTCTTTTTATTGCATTTTTTTTCTCTCAACTTTCCTTACTGCATAAAACACTAGCTCTCTGCAATGCCCAGGAAAATATAAATGTCATAAGCCATATATATATATATATATATATATATATATATATATATATATATATATATATATATATATATAAATCATACACTGGAAAATGTTGACTGATTCACTTTTGACATTAGAAGAGATGATTTTCAGGAGGGAATAGACAGGGATCATAACTCAATTGAGAGTGCACGTAATGGAATGAATCTGGAAACATGAATGGAATATAATGGAATTTTAGCATATAAAAATGTATTTTGTATCTTTTATGTTGGAGAGAAATGTAAAGTTAGAACAAAAGTAAGAAAAATGTAAAGTTGTGAGACATACATCTGAGAAAAACAGATTAAAAATGTAGGGGCGGGACTTCGTTCTATTCATCGTTGTTGATTGGATGGTGGCAGATCTGAACGCAGCTTGCAGTCGATTGTGGGAGGGGTTTATGTGGAATGAATGATCATCACCAGAGAGAGAGGTCTGGCTTTGCACTGGACAGTCGATGTGACATCTTGCTTAAAAAATTGAATTTAGACAAAAGATAGGTTGAATTTTCATTTCAAGCGAACTTTACAGTTACAATAATACAAAAGCTCAGTTAGTACATCAATTATGCATATGGCTGTGTTCTTTTGCAGTTGAAGAAAACCAGCACTAGTCTTATTACACTCATTGTGGTCCTGTTTTAGAGGCAACTCAACTGCAATATTACGTCTGCCTTCACAGTTGCTTGTCAGCATGGTTGTTTCATGTAGTTTCTGAGCAATAATAAATGAGAGCATGTTATATTGATTATACATCTCATATTTTTATTTGCTGAAGTATTTGTTGCTCCTCAAATGAACAGACTTTTTAAAAAGCGTATTTGCATCCTTTTCTTCCCCTGTGAGGGTTTCTTTTGTGTTGTTCTGTTCTTGTAATTTACAATCTCCACTCCACAGCATTTCCTCTCCCCTGTCTTCCTTCTTCCTTTCTTTTCCTCTAATGACTGTTTTGTAGTACTGCGCTGTTCGTTGGTCTGCAGGGGGATGGGACCGAGTCAGGAGCCATCTGTCAAACATTCTGGAGAACGCAAGAGCTCGAAAATAATATCACCATTCAAGCATAGATTCATTAAGGGGTCATATGATGACAAATCAAATTTTCCTTGATCTCTTGAGATAAAAGAGCTTTTTGTGTTATAACACTGTAACTCCCTCACAAACCTTGGGAAATGAGTACAACTCTTTTAAACTTCGAAGATGTTCAGTTTATGCACCCTTCTGTTGTTCCAAAACTGCAAAACTTTTTTTCTTCTGTAGAATGCATACAAAAAATTGATTTTATTTTTTATTTTTTTGGGCCCACTGACTTTCATTATATGGATAAAAAGCACTTAAAATGTTCTTTAAAATATCTAACACACAGCCTTTAAGAATATCTCTAAGTGCTCATTCTGTATGTTACATTGCAGTTAGTTAATTAGCTTGAATATTACAGTTTGATATGAAGACCAAGAAAAGTCAATGAAGAAACAATGGACAGTAGATTAACAGGTGTTTGTTTTCTTTTGTCGTTCGCTTGAGAGAAAACAAAGCCATTTTAATAAAGAGTTAAAAAGTCTGTTAGTAATATACAATTCCAACTTTAATGTACTCATTAATAAATTAAATATGAAACAAAGTTTTACGTATTACAAACAGAGACTCATTCTCCATCTTTTGGCAAAATACTGTAGTCTCCCTTCACATAATAAATTCACACAAAATCACGCCCTTTCTCCCTCACACATAGTTTTAGATACAATAATGAGAACATAAATTATTTTGTTGTTGTTGTTGTAGTTATTCTTGTTGTGAAGATGATGATAAAGTACTCTATGCAGCACTTAAATTTTTTACCCAAAATATAAATTTGTCAGTACAGAACATATCTCAAGACAACAATAGTGTCATATAGAACACTTGGCTTTAAAAAAAAGTCATTTAAAACAGTAATTTATCAAATAGCAATACATACAAAACCAAACACGATTCAATTCTTTTGTAAATATTTCAATGTTTGTGATTAAAGAGAAATGCAATATTAGAAGACGAATGCACACACATAGAAAAGACATGCTTTAAGATTGAAGTATCACAAGAGAGCACGTGTGACACCTGGGACTCTCACACGACACAAGCACTCTGACGTACAAACGAGCATGCTATGATGGACTATGAATGTCAGACATTCAAGGTCATTTTGTTTATGCGAGGGTGTTTTGGGGAAGTGGAGACTGGTTTAAGATCAAATAACAGTAAATAAGTGTGGAAACACATTTAAAGACAGAGTTTAGCCAACAAGGAAAATTTTCTTTCTTTCCTTTTTTCCCCATACACTTAAAGTTAATGGGGATTATTGATATTGTGGTCCCCAGTGACATTAAGTGTATTGACAAAACGTATTTTGTTTTCAACTGAAGAAAGAAAATCATCCAGGTTTGGAACGACACAAAGAGCAAACTCTCACTTTAAGTGTGTTTCAATGCACATCTACTATTATTTGATCATAAATCAGTCACAATGCTTTAGGCTTATTCCACAAGAGATGGTCCTACCTGGTCCACATAAACAGATTTTCTAGCACATGTTCTCGTCTGGTATTTTTCTTCAAGATTATCGGCTGGCAACTGAGCATTACATGGAGATTCACCACCATAATCCTCTGTGGTTGGTAATTTTTTTTTTTTTTTTTTTTTAGAAAACCCCATTAGTTTGATGCAACTATGACTGCTATGTTTAAATATGTTTACCTCAGGGAGATCAATCACTGCTCTGCTCTCCACAAAGCAAAAGCTTATATTAATATGACGCAAAACTCTCAGGGGCAACTTAAGGTTCTTAATTAAGGACTGTCCTTGAATTAGGGTGGAACCTTTAAGTTCATTAACACTGTGTGGCCAGATATAAGGAGAGAGATGAGAGTGACCTTATAAAGTAATTCCAATCCACGGATCCCCCTTCCCACCCACCCTAGAGCACAGACACCAGACAACATAATGACAGAAAGACAATGACTCTTTTAAGACGTCGCCTAGCAACAAGAAGCACTAAAAATACATCACTCTGTGCTTTTTTTAATCTGGTATCATTGGAATGTATAAATACACATATGCCAGTATAAATGCGGACTGTATCTACATCTGTTTCGCCCACTTTTGCATCACACACTGTGTAAGAAAGTGAGCAGAGCACTTGCAACATTTCCATAGATGTAGATTTTTATGGTTTATCATTCACAAAAATGGAGGGTTGTAGCAGGCTAGCATCTTTTAAGCCAATGGTGTCGTCATAACAGATAACACCCTTCTAAAATGGTGCATTTGGCCAGTGGTGTCATTATAAATCAGGTAATGGGACTATGCGTTCCCTCTTACCATTTTTCAGAAAGCTCTTTAATACGACTTTTATTTAGTGCATTAAAGAGTTTGAAGGACTGGTCTGCTGGGGCCCCTAATAGTGAGAATTTCCTACAGCTATAACTTTTCATTTCCTATAGCATGTGTCCCAGGTTGGGCCAAGCAGATGGCTGATAGCTGGGAAAATGGGGACACATTACCCCCTTGTAAACAGTTATGTAATATCTGCAAACTGAAACCCATAATCACTGTATCGCTTAGCAAAGCAGAGTATGGGATAGAGATCTGGGCTAACTAAGCAAGTTTAAATCCTGGCTAACTGGAAATGAACCAAGTCTTATTAGTTATGAAGCAGATGGAGGACACTGATTAAAGAGAGCAAACTGAAATTTAACTGGAATCCAATCCATTATACATTAACCACGCACATAAACGCAAATTAGGTGGCGCCGATGCTATCAGGAGAGGTAAGTGCTTGAATAATTAGATATGCTCAGGATTTATGCGGCGAAAGTGAGGGACTCACATTTCACGGGTAAAATATCCACGTTGCGCATGAACGAAACTCATGATTTTCCCCATCTTGTCAGTGTAAACTCAGTGATATACCAACTGTATGGCCTAGAGACATTGTACTATTGATATCAAGGCACCCATGTTGTGTTCAAACACAACCACATGACTCAATGATGCAATGCCTTCAGTAGTGAATAGAGCTAAAAGCTTGACACAGTGAAGCTGTAGAACATGGCTTGGTACAACAGGACAGTCACTGCATGTTTTAGGACCAACGAATGTACCACATGAAAGCTGCAGCCATTTGTAAATTGATGGATGTTGGGAGAGGATCCAGAAGCTTATAGGATGGGAGCCTGAAACTCCTGAGCATGGCAGTGACAGACACGAAATTCACTGTGCTTGAGTTTAGCAAACTTTCATACTTTCAGACACTCATAGTCAGATACAAAGACACACTTTGACAGATTGGCACACACGACACTCATACGTTTCGTCAAATCTGTTGCACTCGCCCATTTGAATACATGCTCTCTCACACACACACACACACACACACACACACACACACACACACACGCACACACACTACAATATTTCCCCACATAATACATAGTTCATAATAATAAACATCAATAAATATCACATGAATAAACACCAACACCATGGTTCTTATGTCACCGTTAAACTATTTCTTTTGGTCTCCATTCAACTTCTATCGCTAATGTTGTTCCATGCAAATTGTGTATCTCTTCAGGTTTTGTTAACTTTCAACAAAAATAACCAGAAAAGATTGAAAAAAGATCTTTCTTTCCTTCTTACAATCCTTCTATTGACTTCATAATTAACTTTCAGTAGCATGGTAAAAATAAATGAATAGATAATAAAAAACACAAGAGCGTTTTTAAAAGATTTACAATACTAGCAAATAGTAGATGTGAAGAAGGTGTGGTGTGGTGTGGTATGTCTTGTCAAAAGAAGCCGTGGTATAGATAATATTGGGGCAGGGCCACAAATGAAGGTGTGGCATAAGTAGAGTTGTGGGCAGAGTCAGAATTGAAATGGGTGTGGTGAAGGTAGTGACAGTGTGGGATCAGAGGGGAAAATATGTGGTATACTGTAGATAATACAGGGGTGGAGTCAGAGATGGAAGGGGTGTGGCACAGGTAGGGTTGTGGGTGGGGTCAGAAGTGAAGAGGGCGTTGTTTGTTGTGAATTGGAGTCATATGTAAATAAGGTATGGTAATATTGGGGTGGACCAGAGATTAAAGGTGTGGCATAGATAGTGTAATGGGTGGAATCAGAAGTGAAGAAGGTGTGGTGTATGTCGTGATGGGGCGGGGTCTCTATAGTAGTATAAGGGTATAAGTAGTACTAGGCAGGGCCTGCGATGACACTGAGGTGAGGTTAATAGTGAGGAAGTTGATGTATCATCATTGAGGGTGAGGTCAGAGTTGAAGAACGTCTGGTGTAGGTAGCACTGGGGCATGTTCAGAGGTGATGAAGATGATTTGAGTAGAATTTGGCCAGGGTTATGGGCATATTAGGGGCGGAGTCAGTTTGAGAAGCTCAGGCCTCACCGGATCATTTGAGCTGAAATGATAGTTGTGAAAAATGAACAGCGCTATAATGTGGTACGAATGTCTGTGGGGAGCTTCAGTAACAGGCAAGAGAAGACAGATGAAACGGAGTGTTCATGTCTTGAGGGTAGGTAGAGGTGTGAAGCATGCCCAAACCTCTGCAGTGGGAATGAGTCTATTGACAGCGACTTGGAGGGAAGAGAGAATAATAGAAGAGGGATTTCTGAGAGAATATCGAAGTGAGGCGTAAAGGACCATCCTTGGAAAAAACAGCACTGAAGCAAGAAAAACGCTGAGGGGGCTCTCTGGAGAGTATTCTGGAGAGAGTTGCTGTGTCTGAATATCCAAGGGGTGGCAGACACCATGTAAGAGAGATCCATCTATAAAGAGAAGCTGTGCATGAAACCACAGAGCCTCTATCATCCTCCACTGACACTCATCTAGATACCCACGTCAGAGTTAGCGAAAGGATGCAAGTTCAATTTCAACAACAATAATAATCAGTAAGAACAGGTGTAAACACTCATTTTAGAATTCTCATTTACACAAAAGCAGAGAGGAAGAATGATGGGAGGTTTTACAGCAAAGAGTACATCTCTCTTAGGAACTTTCTCAGAAGCCAGGCACGTGGCAGTAAGCCTCTAGCGAGGATAGCAGGATGTAGATGAGCCACATCACGACGAAGAGGAACACGGTGAGCAGCTTGGCGGTTCGCGGGCCCCCCAACTCGCCCCCGGACACAGAGGGCCGGCGGCGGTACAGTAGTGTCAGAACACTCAGCAGTGCCAGGATGGTGAAGAGGGTGACGGAAAATGCCAGCGAACCCGGCGGGACCTCGAATTTTTTGCCCTGACTGTGCCAGTATACAGCAGCAATGGTCCACGCCACTCCGATACCCAGGAAGACGTTAACTGCATTACTACCTGTCACATTTCCAATAGATGCATCGGCGTATTGGTCCTGGATGGCTGCCACCTTGCTGGCAAAGGTATCTGTGGAGGGCAAAAGAAAAGACAAGATGAAAAAAGAATAGTGAGAACTGGAAGAGCCCCAGAGGAACATTTTAATGAAGGACATAGCTCATAGCTCAGGACAGTGTTTTCCAAACCTGTTCCCGGAAGCAAATCAACAGTACACATTTCGAAGTCTTCCTAATATAACACACCTGATTCAACGCATTAGCAGAGAGCTGAAATGGATGGGGCGGATAAGGATAATGCGTCCAATAACAGGGTTGGGAAACACTGGCTCAGAAGACAGAATGGAGTTATCAATTATGTTTAATCAACATTGTCTCAGATATTTCTTCTAAAAGTCCATATGAGAAAGAAAAGCAGAAACAAATGAGGGAATAACTGACATACAATAAAGAGTATAGAAATACATAATAAAATTAATGTTGTTAGCAACTCATTCTTGGAAGAACCTGATGAGAATTGATTGCGTTCAAATTAAAATATCTGACTTTTGATTGCAGACTTTGGTATCTTGGAAATCTGAGCACAGTCTGTGCGCAAATTTTCCACTGTGATCTCTTGTGAATCTTTAGATGAGACAAACATGAGATTACAATTGTCTTTTTCTCAGAAGAAATATCTGGCAATAAGGATGGGCAAAAGACAGGTTAAAACAATAAACCAGTAAAAAAAAGAAATATTGTTGAGTTATAAATCTGAGTTTTCAGTCTGATTTGAATGTGATGTGATAAAAGATCAGAAAAGCTGTAATGGCAAGAGAAAACATCTTTCTATTGAGTGCACACTAAAACATCACAGTCAAACTAGTGAAATGAGGCTTATGAATTGATTATTTTAATACAGTGGGTACGGAAAGTATTCAGACCCCCTTAATTTTTTCACTCTTTGTTATATTGCAGCCATTTGCTAAAATCATTTAAGTTCATTTTTTTTCCTCATTAATGTACACACAGCACCCCATATTGACAGAAAAACACAGAATTGTTGACATTTTTTGCAGATTTATTAAAAAAGAAAAACTGAAATATCACATGGTCCTAAGTATTCAGACCCTTTGCTCAGTATTTAGTAGAAGCACCCTTTTGTTCTAATACAGCCATGAGTCTTTTTGGGAAAGATGCAACAAGTTTTTCACACCTGGATTTGGGGATCCTCTGCCATTCCTCCTTGCAGATCCTCTCCAGTTCTGTCAGGTTGGATGGTAAACGTTGGTGGACAGCCATTTTTAGGTCTCTCCAGAGATGCTCAATTGGGTTTAAGTCAGGGCTCTGGCTGGGCCATTCAAGAACAATCACGGAGTTGCTCTTGTTGGAAGGTAAACCTTCTGCCCAGTCTGAGGTCCTGAGCACTCTGGAGAAGGTTTTTGTCCAGGATATCCCTGTACATGGCCGCATTCATCTTTCCCTCGATTGCAACCAGTCGTCCTGTCCCTGCAGCTGAAAAACACCCCCACAGCATGATGCTGCCACCACCATCCTTCACTGTTGGGACTGTATTGGACAGGTGATGAGCAGTGCCTGGTTTTCTCCACACATACCGCTTAGAATTAAGGCCAAAAAGTTCTATCTTGGTCTCATCAGACCAGAGAATCTTATTTCTCACCATCTTGGAGTCCTTCATGTGGGCTTTCATGTGTCTTGCACTGAGGAGAGGCTTCCGTCGGGCCACTCCGCCATAAAGCCCCGACTGGTGGAGGGCTGCAGTGATTGTTGACTTTCTACAACTTTCTCCCATCTCCCGACTGCATCTCTGGAGCTCAGCCACATTGATCTTTGGGTTCTTCTTTACCTCTCTCACCAAGGCTCTTCTCCCCCGATAGCTCAGTTTGGCTGGACGGCCAGCTCTTGGAAGGGTTCTGGTTGTCTCAAACGTCTTCCATTTAAGGATTATGGAGGCCACTGTGCTCTTAGGAACCTTAAGTGCAGTAGAATTTTTTTTTGTAACCTTGGCCAGATCTGTGCCTTGCCACAATTCTGTCTCTGAGCTCTTCAGGCAGTTCCTTTGACCTCATGATTCTCATTTTCTCTGACATGCACTGTGAGCTGTAAGGTCTTATATAGACAGGTGTGTGGCTTTCCTAATCAAGTCCAATCAGTATAATCAAACACTCAATGAAGGGACTCAAATGAAGGTGTAGAACCATCTCAAGGATGATCAGAAGAAATGGACAACACCTGAGTTAAATATATGAGTGTCACAGCAAAGGGTCTGAATACTTAGGACCATGTGATATTTCAGTTTTTCTTTTTTAATAAATCTGCAAAAATGTCAACAATTCTGTGTTTTTCTGTCAATATGGGGTGCTGTGTGTACATTAATGAGGAAAAAAATGAACTTAAATGATTTTAGCAAATGGCTGCAATATAACAAAGAGTGAAAAATTTAAGGGGGTCTGAATACTTTCCGTACCCACTGTAAATCATTCAAAAACACTCAAGGACTTATCAGTTTGATGAATGCTTTCCGAAATAAACTCACTGAATCTATCAAGAGTAGTTCCTGAATCAACATCTATACAGGTAAAATACTTCCAAAAAGATTTGGATGTGCACAAAAAGATTTGGGAAAGTGTCGAGTCACATTGCAAGTATTGCAAACACCTTTAAAATCTTTTTTGACACTATTTTACCTTGAAAAAACACATAACATCAAATTTGTGACTACTAGGGGTCTTTGAAAAAGTGGCCAGAACTTATTTAATATTTTTTTCATCGCTTTTCCATAACAATGTGTATGCACTCTTAAAAATAAAGGTGCTTCACGATGCCATAGAAGAGCCTTTTTGTCTAAATGGTTCCATAAAGAACCTTTAACATCTAAAGAACCTTTCTGTTTCAAAAAAGGTTCTTTGTGGCGAAAGACGGTTCTTCAGATTATAAAAAGGTAAGAAAGAGATGGTTCTTTAAAGAACGTTCGAATGAATGGTTCTTTGTGGAACCAAAAATGGTTCTTCTATGGCATCGCTTGAAGAACCTTTTTAAGCACCTTTATTTTTAAGAGTGTATTACAATATACACATTTTAAACTACACATTATAACATGATTACCAACCAAAATGTATAAGAATATTGTAACATAAATTTGTACTTATATTGCCCAACTCTAACTGAGCAGACAGAAATGCAAGCACCTCTATTTAATCTTACTGCTGTCTTGAAGAAACAACAGAGATATAAAATAGATCTCATTTGAGATTCGTCTTCTGAAGTGGATCTTTTCATTATGTGTGTTGGAGCTTGAGGATGGATTGACATATAGGGCTTGAGTATGTGCAGATTTAGTCCATCCACTCTAATGCAGCTAATGCCAAGACAAACAAATCATGCAAATCATGGTCTGCTAAATAGTCCACATTATTAAACACAGTGTAAGGGTGCTTTCACACCTGGCCCATTGTTTCAGAACTTGGCGCGTTTTCCCCCTTAGCTCGGTTCGCTTGGGATTACAGTATGTAATGTCTCCGGTTACTCACGTAACCTGGGTTCCCTGAGAGGAGGGAACGAGACATTACGTATGGGGAAACTCCTTTTCCTCGAAATGCTGAAGCCTGATTGAATCACTCTATTGCTTTGCAATAGCCAATGGCGTCCGAGCATTTGCCTGATTGGCTGGCTTAGCCGCTATATAAGCGATGTCGGGTGCCAGAATATCTCAGAATCTTTCGACTGAGAGAGAGCTATTGACTGTAAGGAGGTTTTTTTTTTTTTTTTTTTCTACATGGCCGTCTACGTAATGTCTCGTTCCCTCCTCTCAGGGAACCCAGGTTACGTGAGTAACCGGAGACATTCCCTTATCGAGTCGGTCTCTTGACATTATGTATGGGGAACGTATAAAACCCCGCCGTGTGAAAAACTGTGCTGGCCAGCTCGCACATAGCCGATGCAGAGGACAAGGCGCTGAGGCAGTAGTAAGATAATTCAGAGCACTCGCCACTCGCCCCTCCCCCTCTAGGTCGGGTATCGGACCTAGTTGAAACATTCAGCCAACACTGCGCCGGCGCTGTCAGCGCCTTCCCGCACACCGTCAAGCAGCACTGAACTGGTGTGATATAAGGGGTAGAAATAAAGCAGCAAACATGTTGGTGCTTGAAAAAACACTGCCGGCCTGAATAAGGGGGCATATATAATGGGGACACTTCTGGATATGTGCTTGTTTTACTTGGTAAATGACTTACGGACATAAAGAATAAGTATGATTCTGAACCGTCTCGCCTAGACGACCTAGTTGAAACCATGGACTGAAGCACGCGCCAGGCTGGGGCATGTCCTAGGCGACTCAGTCGTCCAATGGCTGCTCAGCCTTCTCCTCCTGCACTGACAGAACGTGTGGTGCAAACGAGGGAATATCCAAGTTATAAAATTTCGCAAAAGTGTTGTGAGATGACCAGCCCGCCGCCAAGCAAATGTCTTGAATACACATTCCCTTGGCCCAGGCCCATGAGGATGCCAGGCTCCTAGTGGAGTGGGCACGCACTCCTAATGGGCAGTCGAGTCCTTGGGAATCATAAGCTAGGCTTCCATAACTCTGGCTTCCACAATCCAGTGAGACAGCCTCTGCTTCGACAGCGGGCTACCCTTTTTAGTGCCGCGAAACAGATGAAAAGCTGTTCCAAAGTTCGAAACTGGCTAGTTCTGTCCACATAAGCACGCAGCGCACGCATGGGGCACAGAGTGTGCTTCTGTGACACTGAATCGGCGTTCGGCTCGGGGGAGCGGAACGCTTGTATAGTGATAACCTGCGCCCTGAATGGGGTTGAGAGCACTTTAGGTGTGTAGCCGAGTTTAGGCGTGAGTCTGACCATGCAATCGTTTGGGCCAAACTGCATACAAACACTATTGATTGATAGAGCATGTAAATCACCCACTCGCTTCCCAGACGCTAGCCCGAGCAGCAGCGCCGTCTCAAAAGAGAGCATTTTCATGTCGCTAGACTCAGCTGGTTTGAACGGTTTGAACGGTGGGTCAGACAGCGCTCTGAGCACCAATGATAAATCCCATACTGGCATTTGGCATGGGCGGGAAGGATTGAGCCGCCTCGCCCCACAAAGAAAGCACGATATTAGGGGGTTCTTACCGACCGAGTGGCCCTTCAGCATATTATGAGAGGCAGCGATAGCGGCCACATAAACTTTCAGTGTCGAGGGAGAACTGCCAGCATCCAGACGTTCCTGCAGGAAGGTCAAAACAGCCGGGATATCACAGCTTATCGGGTCTTCATGCCTGCTAACGCACTAGTTCGCAAACATTCTCCATTTCAAATTATACAGGTGCCTCGTAGAAGGCGCTCTCGATTCTGTTATCATGCGCAATACACGTTGTGAGACGGTTAACTGATTCACTCCATACTGACTCGCCACACATGCAGATCCCATAATTCCGGCCTGGGGTGCCATATGGCGCCCCTCACCTGGGACAATAAATCCCTTCTCAGCGGAATCTGCCATGGGGGGACCGACGACAGGTTTACCAACTCTGGAAACCATGGTTGGTTGGGCCATTTCGGCGCTACCAGAAGCACAGCATCCTTCTCCTCTCTGATCTTCTGCAGCACCAGCGGCAATATTTTGACTGGGGGGAATGCATATTTCTGACCGGTAGGCCAGCGGCTTGACAGCGCATCCCCTTTCAGGGTAGCATTCGTCAGCAAGAAGTATAGCGGGTAGTGGACGTTCTCTTCCGATGCAAAAAGGTCGATCTCCGCTTCGCCAAAGAGACTCCAGATCAGCTTTACTGTTTGGGGGTGTAATCTCCACTCCCCGTGAACAATGCTCTCCCTGGACAGCATGTCCGTGCCGCGATTCAGACTGCCCGGTACATGAATTGCTCGAATCGAGAGGAGTACCCGATCTGCCCACAAGAGCAGGCGTCTTGCCAAGCCCTGCAGGGCGCACGAGTGCATTCCTCCCTGGCGATTGATGTATGCCACCACCGCCGTGTTGTCCGTTTGGATTAGAACATGGTGGTCTTTCACAAACGGAAGAAAGTTCTGCAGCGCCAAGCGAACAGCTTCCATCTCCAAGCAATTTATGCACCAGCGCTTCTGATCTCTCGCCCACACACCGAACGCTGGTCTGCCATCGCAGAGGGCTCCCCAGCCTGACAGTGACGCGTCCGTGGTCACCACTATCCATCTGACCACCCTGCCCATCGCAGCACCCTGTTCGTACATAGCTGTGCCGAACTGGGGCATTAGAGCCTCGAGACATGAATGTCTTATGACAAGGCGCTTCGTCCCTTCTCTCCATGCCCGCGGCGGGACTCGGTCCTGTAACCATAGTTGCAACGGTCTCATATGCAGCAAGCCCAGCCGGCAGGCAGAGGCTGCAGCTGCCATTAGACCAAGCAGTCTTTGAAACATTTTCAAAGGAACCGCCTTGCCTAGCGCAAACGAGGCCAGTGTATTGTGAATGGACTGGATTCTCTGCTCTGATAATCGCGCGGTCATCGTGCGCGAGTCCAGAACCATACCCAGAAAAGTAATCGACTGGCAGGGCTGAAGCTTGCTCTTTTGCATGTTCACGGACAAACCCAGATTCGCTAGATGGGCGAGGAGCTTGAGTTTGTGTTCCTCGAGCACACTCCTCGATTGGGCGATGATCAGCCAGTCGTTGATATAGTTCAGCACGCGCATTCCACTGAGTCTCAGGGGAGAGAGCGCTGCATTCATGCACATCGTAAATGTACGGGGGGCCAAAGCCAGCCCGAACGGTAACACTTTGAATTGGTATGCGACACCCCTGAATGCAAATCGCAGAAAGCGCCTGTGATGAGGGGCCACCTGGATATGAAAATAAGCATCTTTCAGATCCACCGCTATGAAATGGTCCTCGGGCTGAATGTGCGCGAGGATCTGTTTCATTGTAATCATCTTGAACGCGCGCTTCACGAGTGCTATGTTCAGCGGTCTTAGATCTAGAATAGGACGCATGCCTCCGTCTTTTTTCGGGACAAGAAAATAACGGCTTTATAGCCCGCACTTCATCTGTTCCTCCGGTACTATCTCTACTGCCTGCTTGGCTAGGAGGGAGGAGATTTCTGCTCGTAGTAGTGGGACGCTCTGTTCTGACACTTCTGACATAATCACGCCGCCGAAGCAGGGTGGTCTGCGAGCGAACTGAAGAGTATAGCCGCGCTTTATAGTGTTGATCACCCAATCTGACGCCGACGGGAGCGCTGCCCATGCGCTCAAGTGGCTCGATAACGGAGACGGTGGTGTTAACCGCGGCAAGGGCTGTGTGCCAGTCGCCGGTGAAGCACCACTGCTTAAAGGAACGACAAGTGACGTGCGCGCGGCGCGTCGCACGGAGGCATTTGTCATTGATAACTTGGGCTGCTCCGAACTTCTGCTCCACCAAACGTCCCCCGAAGGAGAGGTTTTGCTTATATTGCGGGTAATAGTCAGTGGAGGAAAAGAGCTCTTTTGGTGAGGTATGTAATGTTTTATGTTTATTGCAACAGAACCCATCGGTTTCAACATAACATTTAAACATACATTTTTGGCTTCTAGCCGCCGAGCGAACTCTGGGCAGGAACATGCCCTCTTGGCCGCTGGCCCGTTGTCGTGCAAGGACCGCGCCCTCTTCCTCCAGGCACGAACATCAGGAACGCTGCTCTTTTTTCTCCACAGGCCGAACCTGCTGACAGGGTGCCGTATTCGCTCCGAAGCGGGATTTCTTAAACTGCCTCTGACGAAGTGGCGGCTCAGGCTCGCGTCGCGAGCTCGCGTTCAGTGGTGGAGCGCGACCAGCATATCCGGCCGATCGCTGAGCTGATGACAATCTGGATCGCGACCTGGGAGGAGCGTTAGATCGCTTGGGAAGAAGGTGTGGCAGCATCTTCGACTGCTTTAGTGCTTCCGTGTACTTCTCGGAAAAAGCTTCCACCGCGACTCCAAAGAGACCTTGCGGGTTCACCGGGGCATCGAGGAGCTGCTTCTTCTCTGCATCTCGCATTTCCGTAAGCGTCAGCCATAGATGGCGATGTAGAACCACCAGGCTGCCCATGCTGCGGCCGATTCCCTGGGCGATCTTTTTAGATGCGGCCAGGGCTAGATCAGCTGCCGTGCGCAACTTACGGAACGACTCTGGGTGCGGGCCTTCTTCGTCCAGGGACCTCAGGGAAAAAAGGGGCGGGTCTCTGTGGCACGTCCACTTGGCGGCTCGCGCCAAGAAAAGATCCGTCCATCCAACGTTTAGACGGCTGTTCAGGGGCTGCCCAGTCCAACTCCAGATCTGCTACAGCCTCCGTGACGATGTTCATAAGTTCTGCATCCAACGAAGTCGGCGGGGGAGATGCAGGAGCCAGCGGGCTACCGCTGCGAACAACGGCCAGCCTCGCCCGAAGGATCTTGATTGGCAATTCTTCACAGGCTTGGCAATCCGATCCTTCCAGTGCCGCCTCGGCATGTGCGCGGCCCAGACACAGTGCACAATCCTCGTGTGCATCTGGAAAGTCAACGGGCCCGCCACACATGCGGCAAAGAGACATCTTGTCGGTATCTTGTACTTTGCCGGAACGCAAGAGGGGATCGCTATCTGCGTCGTCCACTCTAGTCACATAGGTGAACGGCGAAAAACAGGCTCCAGGTGAAGGAGAAAGATTCTGAGATATTCTGGCGCCCGACATCGCTTATATAGCGGATAAGCCAGCCAATCAGGTGAATGCTCGGACGCCATTGGCTATTGCAAAGCAATAGAGTGATTCAATCAGGCTTCAGCATTTCGAGGAAAAGGAGTTTCCCCATATGTAATGTCGAGAGACCGACTTGATAAGGGAAACACAGCAATTGCACTTGGATCCGTGCCAAAACAATCGGTCCTAGATCGCCTGAACGAGGTGGTCTCGGCTCGACTGAAAATGAGCTCTCTGGAGCGGTTCGGTTGTAGTGAGAAAGCAATCCGAACCAACGAACCAGGCTATATCACAATGTATGATGGGTAATTATGTAAGTTCCGTGAAAGGCAGTAGCTGTATTATTTTGCTAATTCCTCTTAAAATGAACCGTGGATTAACCTGGAGCAGAGCTGAGGTTAAATGCCTTCGCCATTCAAAATCAAAGCACGCCTTTTCATTTTCTAATGCCGTCTTTTGCTCTTCTTCATAGTAGGTGCATTTTAAAAATGTTTTCCCGACGAATGCTGGACTCCTGCTTAAAATGATAAATTAATATAATGACAGCTAAAAAAAAAAAACCCAACAATGAGCCCGCAAAGCTGTTGTCATTCCATCCTGACAGGTGACATCTATGAGCGGAATCACAGAAAATAAACCATGGAACTTTGACCAATGAGAGGACAGTTTACTCGCACGTGTATTAACAATTTTGGTCCGTTTAGAAACTTTGCCGTGTGAAAGCGAATTGCACCAAGAATAAAAATCAACATTGTAATAATTTTAATCCCTGTTTCGGAACAAAGCAATCGATCTACAGGTGTGAAAGCACAAGCTACAACATTCACACATCCACACAAAAGCTGACTGGGGCCATTATGGAACGATAAATTCGAAAACATGTTGAAAGCAGCGGCCGCATTTCAATTATGTAATACATCAATATTTGATAGAATACTTGATTCTAATTGGTTAATCGTGGCATTCAGGGTTTATTTTTTGATAATGACTGGATAACTACATTATCCTTTATTAATTAGCTACATGCTATGGCATCTGATACACAAATAAACACTCACCAGGCACAGATGTGCCCAAGGCCACAAACACCACAGCTGTGACAGTGTCCTTCAGGCCTACTGTACAACCAAAGTGAGAGGCCAAATCTCCAGTAACAGCGGTCAGGACCCCGATGAGCATGATGGAGACGATGAAGCAGGCCCAGCCGTTCCAGTACTCCGTAGGTGGAACGAAGGCAAACAGAACCTTCCAGAAAACTGTCAGGAAGTGCATGATGTAATCAAAGCATGAGGGCAAGCGCTCTTCCCCACTCTCCTCTTCATCATCATCACCTAAGGAGGTAAACAAAATGTACAGTATATAGATGGGTTTGCTTGATTATGAAAAAAAAAAAAAAAATTCACGGTTATTTTGGTCAGTATTAAAGTGTTAGTTCACCCAAAATGGAAAATTCTGTCATTAATTACTCACTCTCATGTCGTTCCAAACCCGTAAGACCTTCTTTCACCTTCAGAACACAAATTAAGATATTTTTGATGAAATCCGAGAGCTTTCTGACCCTTAATAGACAGCAAAGCAATTGACACTTTCAAGGCCCAGAAAAGTAGTAAGGACATCGTTTAAATAGTCCATGTGACATCAGTGGTTCAAGCTTAATTCCACGCGTTCATGGGAGTAGAATGACGCATGGACTATTTTTAAACGATGCCCTTACTACCTTTCTGGGCCTTGAACATGTCAGTTGGATTGCTGTCTATGCAGGGTCAGAAAGCTCTCGGATTTCATCAAAAATTCCTTAATTTGTTTTCCAAAGATGAATGAAAGTCTTACAGGTTTGGAACGACATGAAGGTGAGTAATTAATGACAGAATTTTAATTTTTGGATTAACTAACCCTTTAAGTTCAAAACTATTTAATTTGATTACTCATTTACTTTTTGGAAACATGCATTTATTAATTTATTAAAAAAAAACAATACATACTGTATATACATACTGTTATAACAAAAGACAAAACGAGAGTATCATTGTAAAATCGAATACAGCACAATTGTTTTTTTCCCTCGATTTTCTTGTTTTCATAATCATTGAAATCCAAATGAAAATACAGCTGCAAGCAGCGATTACTGGGGTTCAAGCACTTTAAGGCCTTTAAGGTGGTCTTGGCCAGGCTGGATGTATGGCTGACAGTTAAACACATCCAAAATGGAGAATACAACACACATACACAACACACATACACACACACACTGAAATTAAATGATTAAACTAGTACATTAATACTCTATAAGCATATTTACACACACACACACACACACACACACACACACACACAGACACATACACAGACATACATGCACACACATTTTGTTGCAGATATAGATATTTGAAATAAGTGATAGGTGACACAAAACTTATTGCAAGTCTTCTCTTTTTAAGAGTTTAGATGTCATTTTCAGGTTTCACTGTAATCATAATTTGGCAAAATTGTAAAAAGTTATATGTCTGTATGAACAAAATGGTAAACTTTGACTCGATGTTTAAAATGTTATAACAGCGATTTTATAATGTTTAAGCAAGAATCCATAAGTAACATATGAACAGTACTGTTTTAGAGTTTAATAAGCCCATTAGTGGTCTTCCGCTGCCATCTAATGGTTATAAATTGCAATTTCTCATACAACACTGTGTTTTTAACCTTTATAACTATTATTATAGTATTATTTTTTGCCCAATCTCTCTTAGATTTTGCATGCTTGTTTAGAATGAAATTATGCATCATTTTAAACAGTTTTGAGAAGTTGCTTTTTTTATTTTTTATTTTTTTATTTTTTTTTAGGATTTATAGGCCTTTGGGTACACTATGTAAAGGACATATTATAAAATGACCAGTTTATAGTTGTCCAAAAGCAAATGTTCAACATTTTTTTGATAATTATTGACCTAGAGAGTCTAGAGAATAGTACTGCACTGATTTTATTGATTTTTTTTTTTAGTTAAAAACCGAGGACTAGTTAACAAAGGTAGGTTTTTTAAATAATCCCAAATACTTAAAGAACAGTTTGATTGACAGCAGTGAGGCAAAGTTGTTCAGAATGAGGAGATCTATCATATGATATGAAGATATAGTGTATAAGTGAATATATGAATATTTTATTGCAGTTTGAGGTCATTTACTATAGAAATATTGTGTTTTTGAGGCCGTTTTAACTGTTATAGTGCCAGCTATGGTCTGATCTCTATAAAACTTTGCATACTTTTTAAGTGTCTTCTGTCACATATTTTCACTAAGTTTCGTAAAGTTTTGAGTTTTCTTTTAGGTTTTATAGGCTTTTGGGTACATTTGGCTATGCCCCTTTTTAAAATGACCCCATTTTTGCTAACCAAAGGACAAAATTCAACATTTTTTGATAGTTATTGATCAAGATAGTCCAGAGAATATTACTGCATTGGTTTGATTGAGATTGGGCGAAAAACCTAGGACTAGTTCGCAAAAGTAGTTTTTTAACATAATTGAGAATATTTAATGAAAAATTTGATTGACAGCAATAGTCAAAGAGGCAAAGTTGTTCAGAATGTGGAGATCTATCATATGATATGAAGATCTTGTGTTTTTGTGAATATATTAACATGTTCTACAATTTGAGGTCATTTTCTATAAACATTTTGTTTTTCAGGCATTTTTAACTGTTATAGCGCCACCTATGGCCCGATCTTCATGAAACTTTGCATACTTGTTAAGAGTCATCTGACACATGTTTTCACCAACTTTTGGCTTTTAGGTATATGTGGCCACACCCCCTTATTAAATGAGCCCATTGTAGCTAACCAAAGGAAAAAATTCAACATTTTTTTAATAATTATTAATCTAGAGAGTCCAGAGATTATTACAGCAGTGGTTTGATTGAGATTGAGTGAAAAACCTAGGACTAGTTTGCAAAAGTAGGTTTTTAACATTTTTGTGAATATTTAATGAACGATTTGAGGCAAAGTTGCTCATTATGAGGAAATCTATCAAATGATATGCATATTGTGTGCATATGTAAAACACCACGTGATTCCAGAGCAAAAAAATCTCATTAGCGCCAACCAGTGGCTGATTCTTTCAAAATTCCTACAGGCCTTTAGAGCCATGAGCCGAACATGTTTCGTTCTGATCAACCTCTGTTAACCTTGTCTAATAGGTGCTCAAACTTCATTGGCCGATGGCAGCCATGTTTTTTGAGATACGCCAATGTCCTCGTAGACCCTTATGGCACATTGGACAAAGACACTGTATACCAATTTTTAGGTAAATTGGACTAATGCTTGCCTAGTTATAGCTGTTTTTAATTTTTTTTTTTTTTTTTACATATTATAACGCCACCAAGTGGTAGATTTGCGCATTTTTTTTTTTTTTTTTTTTTTTTGACCAAAGATTGAGCTCATACACGTGTATCAAGTTTGGTGAAGATATCTCATTTTGTTCATGAGTTATAGCGTTTTTCGTAAAATTGGCCATCCCCTTCGAACAATTTGGGGCCCCATTGCAAAAGTGAAACGAAATTTCAACTTTTTTTTTTTTTTTGATAATTATGGATAATTACTGTCCAGAGAATATTTCTGCAGTGGTTTGGTTCCGATCGGGCAAAAAACCTAGGATTAGTTCGCAAAAGTATATTTTGGGCATAATTCAAATTTGCGGAAAAACGAGACCTCCTATACCCAAAATCAGAAGGGGGGGATTTGCCTTGACCCAAGGATTCCAAAAATGTAAAGTTTTTTGAGTCTACGACAAGCGGTTTAGGAGTTATGAGTAGTTTTGCGTTTTTGATCACTGTAGCGCCCCCTATTGGCCAATTGGGCTGAGACTTTGATAGGTTCTCCCCAAATTGAGGTCTACCATCTGGCCAAATTTCAACTCTCTAGGACTTACGGTTTGGGCTGCACGATCAGTTTTACGGCAGAAAAAAAAAAAAAAAAAATCCTAACAACTACAATAGGGTTTCAGGACTGCATGCTTGAACCCCTAAAAATCCTAACAATTACAATAGGGTTTCAGCACTACGTGCTTGAACCCCTAAATAAAATTTGATTAATTGCTCGGCCCTAGTATACAGTCTTAAATAATGTATAGGAATTAGAAAAAAAAAACATTCAATTCAAATGAATTCAGTTAAATTAATTTTAATTTAATTCTATTAGTACAATGATATGTTTTACATAAGTTTCAGGTTTTGAAGAAAAGTTTGTCTTGCTCCACATAATTATACGCTGACAAATAACTGGTGTAGGATTAACTTTGAAACAATTTTCATTTAGAAACTGCTGGTAAATTTCACAAATAATTACAAAGAATCAGCAAATAACACATTGAATTAAATATGAATTTTTTAAACAGGAAGACGGATATAGTACTTTAACTTTTAAAAAAGATATATATTTTTTCCAGCATACTTTAAAAATTTAAGTATCTCCTTGGCTGAGATTGTGTCATGCCGCACAGAATGATTCACATTCAGTGTGGACAGACAAACTGGTTGTTGCTGGAAACCTGTCACATCTTGCCTTATTGCTTGGTTTTATATGAATTTTTTATTGAATATGAATCAGTTGTGTGGTCCACTTCTATTTGAGCATGTGTGAACACAGTTTGGCAGAGAGACACTGACCTGCACTGACAGTGACAGCGCTGACAAACTGTTCTCTCCAGCTGCAGCTGCCCACCACCAGCGCCAGGTTAGTCTTCTTTATGAGCTTGTCGACGGTATTCTGAAATATACACACAAATACAAAAGATAAATCAAACCTAAACCCACAAAACTATGTCCTCGTAGTAGACAAGATTTAATATGACTCTGTCTCATAGCCCAGTGAGCACAGAGGTCTCAGCTAAACTGATTTCAGTGAGGCAGTGGGCGTCTATGCACAACCCTGTCAGAATTTCATTTTCTCCAATGTCATCCTGTCCTAGCCGTTTGCTTGTTTGCATTTAGAGCGCTGAAGATAATCGTGGAGGGAGTAACACAGTATTTCTACCTCAAATCTTTTCTAAATCCCAGAGCTGCCTGACCCCGGTGACCTCCAGTATTGAGACTGTCACCATGGGAACAATGAGGTGAGGATTCAGGTAGAAATTGAATGTGAGAGACTGAGCAGGTAAGACTACTTCATGAAAGCTGTATTGTTCTTCCCGATTCACAGGACTTACCTTAAATTCGTACGATTCCTCTATCACCACTTCCAATTTGGTGTGCTCTCCCAGACTAGGGCACCCCATCTTAGCCACCTCCTCTTCCTCTGCCCCCACCGCCGGTTTGTTATCATTGGAGTCTCCTGTCAGAGGAAGACACATTGAAAATCTACTGAGCCGTAGAGTTTGTACGTGTATCACAGAGCTGAGATGGTAGAACTCAATTTACAAGGAAATTCACTAAGAATGAATTGTGCCCAGTGGTAGCGCTGTTTATTTGCATGCACGGTCTGCGCTTGCTGATGCGCCCAATTCACTAAAGGAATTTTGCAAATCAAGTAACTGAAAATGCAGCCAAAAATGTTTGTTGAACACAATTTGCATGATCATTTTCTCTCTTGTATGCCGTTTTTTAGTTCTAGTTTGATAAAAAATGCAGCAGAATACAGCAATCTGGCAGACACTGTTGTAACTGTGTAGCATGTTTACAAAAAATAAATCATTAACTTTTATATTTTCATTATACTAAAGCGAAAGCAAACTGTTTGAATGTTGCATGGGAGAATGCAGATCTGAACTATATTCAGATTAGGTTTTTATTTCTCACTGTTATAAACTTGGCAGCGGCTATTTGCACTAAGTGTAAATAGCAGGATTTTCTTAGCGTTATGCTATTTACTCTAAGTGGAAATAGCTGTAGATTCTATTTACAATGTTAAAATAGCAGGATTTTCTGCTATGTATACTACTTATTGCAAATAGTAGCAATTATCTGCACCTCAGTATTGTAGTGCATTTTTAAACAGTATGCAATAATAGCATATTGAGTGCAAATTACAATTTTAATTAAAATTATTAAATGGATGCCACATTATTGGGACAATATAGCCCTCCTTAAACCTACCCTAACCCTACCCAATACGTTATACTCAACCTTTCGATTATTTCCTTCATTTTTTATTGAAAATGAATGCCTTTCTGACGTGATATGAGATTTAGAAAGGGAGTTTGAACTTTGAATTATTTTAATAGTTTTAACAATAACAACATTGCTGTCAATAGATGCAAAAATAAATGAATGAATAAAAATAATACAAAATGTTTATAAAAATGACAAAACAGTCCCAAAAATACATTTTACAAAAAATAATACATAAAATATATACGATTTTCATTTCTGTGGCCCCCAAGGGTCCCCAAAGCTAAATTTGAAAACCCCTGATTGATTGTGAATGATTAAGGAACAAGAAGCAAGTTTTTGTTTAGGTTTGTGAAATACTGCATATAAATGCATCATAACTGTTTACTGAATTCATCCTTTTGTGTTTATTATAATCCACTGTAATGTATCATATTCTACACACAAGCAGGAAATAAACCTCTCTGTGTGTCCTAGAAAAGCATTGAAGAGAGAGACTGAAAGACAAAAATCATCAAAAAATGCTTATGTTAATGGCATCAACATTCTTAATTGGATTCTGTACCAGTATGGCAATTTGAAGAGCATGGGGATGAACATTAAATTAGAGCAGTTAGTACATAATTAATGTGCAGAAATGGCCTAGAGATATTGCTTCAACATGGCTGCTTGCACTGAGACCAGTTACTGCCTGTTCCTGCTCTCCCATTATAACAAGTCACCCATTATAAGACCTCCACTGTCTCCCATTATTCGCTCCGTTCACACAAAGAAAGTTTTCTATCAAATCTCTTTCTAAATTAGGGATAGGGATAGATGTGGAAGCTATAAATACAATATTAAACAGGGACCCCAATCTGTATTCTAATACAAAGCCACAGAGCACTGCAGATGGAGTATGGATGTCACACAGAAATCCACTGACCGTGTTTCTGCCCGATCTCCAGCAGTACCGGCTCCCCCAGGTGGATGGTGAACGTTTTGTTCTTCTCATACTCCTCATCGTCAATGACCTTCACCTCCAGGATTTTCCTGTGGTGGGCAAAGACATAAAATTTAAATAGCATATTTCAAAGAGCGTGTTATGTGAAATGTGGAAGTTGACAGTGGCAGGAAAATCTAAGTAGATCATGAAGAAACACTGGGATAGCTATGCAGTAGTAGCCATTGACAAAGACTTGAAGAAAGAGCTGAAGAAGGCTCTTTCATGAAACATGAGCAGAATGGTTTTCTGGGTAAATCATTCATAAAACCATTCTTATGTAGACTGTCATCTTCGGTGGACTGCAACAATTGATGTAGGAATGGATTTATGAATGATTTACTCTGAAATTCTTTTTGCTTGTTTTTATGCATAAGCCCTAAGGAGTGTATGTAACATCCATAATATTCACTGAACGTACAATTATTAAAAAAAATTATGGGTTAACTTAGCATATCTGACTTTCTTCTTTGAAAACTTTATGCAGAGGGCATTTTTGAGTTATATTGCATTATTAAGTTCATTGCTGATTCCCTCAGAGAGTTAGAAACATGCAGCAGCTCTGATTTTAAGTGACGGGGCTGTGGTACAATGTTTTTTGTGCTTAGGGAGCAGGTTAGCCATGGATAATCACCATTTGTCATTATTAGCACACACAACACTCTGGTCATGGTTGATAAACACTGTCTACAGAAAAGCTGTTCAACAGCAACAAGGGGGAGGGTGGGGGGAGAGAGAATTTAATTAATTTTGCAAAAAAGACGGTGGCACTCCATAACCACAGTATACAATTATGTGGTAACATTAGCTTGTATTCTATTTTTTGCATGTTATGAATTTCATTATAAAATGGATAGTTTTGGTGATTTAAGCCTTTCAGTCATGCTGAAATGTACAATAGTGACAATTATGACACAAAACACCTGTCCTGTTCATTATATCATAGAGGCAATTATAATATGATCAGGCACTACATCTAGTGGAAAGATGGTGCTTTAATAAATTTGCAAAACATTTTAATAAAAATATAAGTCCCTGATCATTTTCTTGTGAAATAATCATTTCCTAAAAGGATAAATTCTCACCAATATGTCACAAAACTCTCCCTGTTAGACATCAGGCAGATGTGAATCCACACTTTCATCAAATGTTTGTCAAGAAATATGCTTTGAATGTGTTGCTTTCCAGATTATGTGCTCTTTCACAGGCATCTCAGCAACATGCATGCACTTTCTGAGCAGATATGTAGAGAAAACACAATGAAATTAAGTGTGATGCACTATAAGTCACTGTATGTAGGCCAGTATACAGTATGTAAAACAATTGTGTTGATAAAGACTGATTATGCATTCAGTCTCTGTGTAAAACATATCTTACATAACTGTGCAGATTCAGTGCAAAAAACACACACACAAAACGTGTCGTGTCTAATCCTGGATATGATGCATACAGGAAGAGAAGTGAACTGATCTGAAGACTCATGTGTATGGAACACGGCTCATGAATAATGAAGAGAGAAAGAGACAAAGGCAGTTTCAAAAATTAAACAGTACTCAAATTGGTTGGCATGCTCAGGTACATCTGCATCTGCTGTGTAAACACAGTTTCCGCTGCTGTTTTGTAGTGTAATCCCTCTATTACATGTTAGCACTAATCTTCTCTTTTCCCACCTTTCTTTGCTTTGTAGCCTTCATTGGCCAGACGTGTGTGTAATTAAATTCATTAGGACTTGTTCTTTATTAATTAGCCCACCGTGCTTATCCTACATGATCGTAACGTGCTTTCAGTCCCATCCCCCTTTAACCATTTGTGACCCTGGACCACAAAACCAATCTTAAAGGAATAGTTCACCCAAAAATGAAAATTATCCCATAATTTACTCACTCCCAAGCCATCCTAGGTGTACATGACTTTCTTCTTTCAGACGAACACAGTTGGAGTTGTTTTAAAATTTATCCTGGCTCTTCCAAGCTTGGTAATGCTGGTGGATAGTGGCTATTATTTTGAAGCTCCAAAAAGCGCATATTTCCATCGTAAAACTAACCCATACGCCTCCGGGGGGTTAACACATGTCTTCTGAAGCAGATCGATGGGTTTTTGTAACAAAAATATTTCTATTTTTTAAAATTATAAACTCAAATCACTGACTTCCAGCAACGGCCGTATGTGCGTTCGCGAGAGAGTCGAATTCCGGCTTCTTGGCTGACCTCTGACTCGACGTATGACATAAGCCACATTCGTTCTTATAGTGAAATCCTCTGACATTTAATTCGTTACCGGCATTTAGTATTGCTCTATCCTCGTTCGTTTATTCTCACTTGAGCTTACGCTATGAATGCAGCTTGCGTCATACGTTGAGTCAGAGGTCAGCC
Organism: Spinibarbus caldwelli; assembly: GCA_039654775.1. Lineage (NCBI taxonomy): Eukaryota > Metazoa > Chordata > Actinopteri > Cypriniformes > Cyprinidae > Spinibarbus > Spinibarbus caldwelli. The sequence continues at coordinate 16,088,474 of CM077258.1, forward strand.
AAGAAAATACTGAGTATTTTAACATTGATAATAATCAGAAATGTTTCTTAAGCAGAAAATCAGCATATTAGAATGATTTCTGAAGGATCATCTGACACTGAAGACTGGAGTAATGATGCTGAAAATTCAGCTTTGCCGTAACAGGAATAATTTATATTTTTAAATATTTTAAAATAAAAACAGTTACTTTAAATTGTAATAAAATTTCACAATATTGGTGAGCATAAGTGTTTTTCAAAAACAATTTAAAAATCTTACTGACCTTTTTTATATTATATATAAAAGAAAATGTGGTCAAAACCCATTCAAATGTAATAATTATATTATAGAATAATACTTCCACACTGCATTGTGGGTGCATTTACGTTAACGTGGTCAAGTGTAAAGGTGGTCCTTGTGAGATGAAACTGATTTTTTTTCTTGCTTCTTTGGCATGGATATTGAAAGAGGTCATAAGAAGATAGGAAGATCCCACTGGACGCACAGGATAACAGCAGGATAAGGAAAGACGAGCATAACAGAAAACAGCAAACATTAACCATGAAGTCCACATTAGCGCCATCTCTGTAACCAGGTAGCTTAACCTCATACGCTATAGCTCTCAACCGTAATTAGAGCTATTACTCACCGAACCAAAAGCTCCCCACCAAAGAAAGAGACAGATGTGCATAAACAAGAAAACTAACAAGGGACCTTAATGAGGTCTGAAACTCACACAGCTGCTCACTTCCAAATCTATCCACTTCATGCTCACATGCACGTATTCTAACAGGCATGAATACGCACACGGCAGCTCAAAAGCAGAAACACTTCATGTGCCATTCAGCAAGCACCCAGCTGTCATGGGGAAAATTCACAAGTTTACACACATTCACACACACAGTGTCAACTTAATAATAAGTGAGTACATTAACAGTGTTGGCAATAAAAATATTCCCTCCATGCACTGAGCTCTCTCAAGCTGAAGAGGGTCTTTATGGAGCGCGTGTGGGCTGTGGAGATGACAGGGCGAGCACAGAAGGCGGAACATTAAAAGCTCGGTTCTAAATGAGTCATTAAAAGCACCTTCGGTGGCACAGCGCAAGTAAGATTCTCATGGCAAGGCGAGCACATGAGGCAGGTGTACGCACTGCATTGTGTAAGACACTAAATTATGGGGTTGGCATGGCAACAGGTAGCTAGAGTGCAGGGATTGATAAAAGTATAGGCCTTAGGCAAAGGAAAGACAGAGACGGAGTCAGAGAGGAGGAGGAGGAGGGAGAAATAGCGAGATGGTGGCAAAGTAAAAACGGGAGGAGGGCTTGCATTTAGAAACAGAAATAGAAAGGTGAGGCTGATAAAACAGTGGCCCGTTTTCTTAAATGAGCAGTGTGTTAATGCATGCATGTTGTGAAAGTTACAGATGCAAGGGTAAATATGGCAGCCAAACTATCAAAGGAAGCACTGTAAGCATGAACGAGGAAGATCAATCTCGCTTTCATTCTCTCTCTAAAAAAAACTACATGCAGAGACAGATCGCTTCACAAATTCAAGAGACTGGGGCAAAGAAAGGAGATAGAAGAAAACACAAGGAAAAGCTCTAGTCATGCATTCAGACAGATACAGATGGAGAGACACACAAGTGCAACTGGAGAAAGATGAAGGAAAGGAAGAGGAAAACATTATAGGGGTTGTTGCACCTGATATGACTCCATATGAATTTCTTTTCATTGCAAAGAACAAAAGGAGCCATTTTACTTGCTCTATGCAACTGCAATGTATAGGGACTTTGAAGCTTTGTAAAGATGGTCCATCTGACTCATGTACTGCATTTCAAGTCTTCTAGAGTCATGTGATGGAGAAGACAGAAATGCACTAGCTGCTGTTATTCTCTGAACATTTTTACTGTCTTTGGCATGTTCAGGAGAGAGGCAGTGATGTGCAATATGCAAGAGAATCGCTATTTTGAATCAGATGTTTGCAGTGATGTTAATCCAGTTCACAAAACTGGTTTGAATGATTCGACACCTAATCTGATGATCCAGTTTTAAGTTACAGGTGAGCAAATGGTAACAAATTGTTCCTTTTTGGGTGAACTATCCCTTTAAGACAAGAGACAACACAAGACAAAGAAATCCTGTTGAATACAAGACATGAATAAATATATGAGTATAACGAATATTGTACATATAATTTAATTATATGTACATTAACATTAATGTATAAGTATATTTAATTATAAACGTAAAAAACCATACTACTAAAAGTACATGTAGGGGAGACCGGGTATGGTTGTAACACTTTTTGTCACGTCATAGTTTGCTTGAAAAACAGGTTTATTGAAACAATCTAAAAGAACAATACAAAATAATGTCGTACTTTCTACGAATGACCACATCTCCAATCCACTTTCTGTTCAATGCAGGAGTGTGTGTGTGTGTGTGTGTGTGTAAATTAGACTACTAGAACAAACCTCCTTAACAGTATTTATGCTTACTGAACACTCAACTCCAGTGTACTGAGGTAAAGAACATGTAGATCTAACAAAAAACTGTGTAAATTTGTGTGTGAGATTGTGTGTCTATGTATGATTTTTCTCAATCAGAGTCACAATGGTGACAAATCAATGTTTTTAACCCTAGAATGCAGGCTTGGTGGATCCAGAAACTGCATAGGGCACATTTTACCCACACTTCCTTTGGCTTTGAGCTGCCAAAAAAGCTCCATAGACAACATGAAAGTTCTCAGTTCTATGTAAGGGAATGCTAAATTGTGTTACAACTTACCCCACCCCTGTCATCCAATGTTTAGTTAGCTGTATTAGCATAACGGTTTGAAATTAGCAGTTTAAAAATGCATCGCGTTTTGCCTGAGAATCTACAATTTATTCTAATGTAAGTTATATGATTTAATCTGCAACAGTTTATGTACTAAGCAAAATATAGTTTTGGTCAAAAAAATTGGATTCTTACACCAAAATCATTTTTTTCTTTATAAAATCTGCATATATCTATTTACAGCCTTGTAAACCATTCATATAAGATCAGGGTGGAAGTGGGTAAATAATGAAATCATCATAGGACTCCTAGCTTATCCCTGATAGGTGGAAATGGTGCTATTACAACTCTCCCCATGTTACAACCATACCCGGTCTCCCCTATGTGCTATTCATGCTGTGTTTGGCATATACACCACTAAATTTATAGTATTATTAATATGGTAACTATTAATAGATGAAAGGATTAATATAGGGAAAATGTACAATTGTTTTAAGCATTGGATGCAAATAAGAAAGATTTATGTTCACAAAAACAGGTCAGAACAAAACAGAACAGGACAAGACAAAACAAAACAAAACAAAAAACAACAGGACAGGACAGGACAAAAAAACAAAAAAACAAAACAAAAAACAGGACAGGACAGGACAGGACAAAACAAAACAAAACAAAAACAGAACATAGAACAGAACAGGACAGGACAAATAAAAAAAAACAGAACAAAACAAAACAAAAACACAAAATAAAATAAAACAAAACACAAAAACAAAACAAAACAAAACAATTTGCCATTGAGGTAAGAGCAATAAATTAATTCAAGATATATTCTCTTATTGTATTATTGTTTTATACAATTGTGCTTTTCAGCTTTCCTTGTTTTTACGAAATATTTTTTTTGCATTGCAGAGAGAGAGGAGTTAAAAATATAGAAAGATACGAGACAGGGATTAAAGGACCAATAGACCGAAGGACAGATTTCATAAGGTAGAGGTGATTAAATAGCTCGTAGAGGAAGTGGTTTCTGCTGTGGGTCAGTGAGAGGGGCGGCAGACAGCTGAATTCAACACATGCCGGGTGAAAGCAGATTGCTGTTTAGCTTCAGGCTGCAACACATGCACCCATAACATCACCAATCCACTCATATTGCAACACACAGAAGTCTTCATGCTGCCCTAGACTGGTTAGTGCTGGTCTAACTAGTCAACCTGCATAACCATGCTGTTCACCTGCAAAATATAAAGCTGAAGCAGCATGGTCTGACTGTTAGGCTAGTTACATAGTCGGTGGGGACTGAAGCAAATTTTCCACTTTTATGCTCCACAGAAAAAAAAAAAAAAAGATTTTTGGATGAACTAATCCATTTTTAATTCAATTTCTCATACATATACACAACAAAACAGCATTTCCAGTACCTCCAGCGCCAACAGGAGATTAACAGCTTTCTTTTTGCTTCCTTCATAAATTCTCATCCATTTTCTTTCTCATTCCCTCACTTCAGAGAAGATTTTCTGGTCTGTGTGTAAGAGACAAAAGGCCAGCATGGACTGAAGCACTGCTTTATGATGCAAATAGAGGAGCTACTGAAGGTGAGACTGACAGTGGACCTACGCTGTAAATCCATTAAGATACGACCAGATGAAATGAAGTACAGACAGTGAGTGCCCACACAGAACAGCTGGTCCTACACAATATGATAAAACTTAGAAAGAGAAAAGTGATAAAACAGTATGTCAGTCCCTTGGTTTTCTTTACATCTTATTTTTCAATGCAGAAGTAAGCTATTTTTTGTGAATGTGTGAGACTCAGATTCATTAGCCCATATAGGTAAATAAATAACTAGACGAATAATAAAAAGTGCAGTAAATGATAAACTATTTTGCGCTACAACCCAGTGTGTATGATTATGATTATACATTTAAATAATATAATAATCACCAATTTGCAATATCAATCAACATAACAGTTTTGTACAGCCAAAATATATACATGCTCCCTCAGATTTTTAAGCCAAATGGATTTCAAATGGCGCTTCCAAAATATATTTTTACATTTGAAAATTAATTTGCACAATTACATGTACAAAATGAATAGTGTCCCAAAGTTATAATTTTTTAAACATTACTTCTGAGCTTTTAGTGACTGATTTTTGCAGATCAATCAAGATCAGCATGTGCCATGTAATCTGTGTCTCAGGTGTGTCACGTTTATTTGAAGGACAAGAGAGAACATCCTCTATTTGCAGAGATGAGAAGCAGATTTAGCTTCACGTTGTCCAGTGCTTATGTTTTAAATTAATTTGTTTCTGTGGATTCTGTCAATGCAGGATTTACAGGCCTAATATTCTTAATACTGGATCTGAAGACACTGCAGTAACTATTACAATGGAAGCTTAAGTAAAGTTTTACTATATAATAATTCTATCATGACAACTCTCAGAGAGTTTAGCATGGTAATGTACATGACAATGTTAATGTGTTTGATCTTGCAGCAGAGCAAGTACCAAGATTTGCTACAGCCAATACATCCACAACATGCTGCTGTGAGCATGTAAGAAATACTGCTGCTGCACATATAACATAGAGTGGGTAAAATAAGTATTGAACACATCACCATTTTTCTCAGTAAATATATTTCTAAAGGTGCTGTTGACTTGAAATTTTCACCAAATGTCGGTAACAACCCAAGTAATCCATACAAAGAAAACAAAACAAATAAGTTCAGAAATTAAGTTATGTGTAATAAAATGGAATGACAAAGGGAAAAAGTATTGAACACGTGAAGAAAGGGAGGTGCAAAAAGGCATGGAAAGCCAAATCACCAGCTGAAATCTATCAGTAATTAGAAAGCAATCCTGCCCCTTGTCAGTGGAAATTAATATTAGCTGGTTCAGTCCCAACACCTACAAGACCAGGATGATGAAGATGAATCAAGGGTGGACATTTCAGCGGACATTTCAGCAAGACAATGATCCCAAACACAGACTTGAATCCAATTAAAAATAAGGGTAACACTTTAGAATAATGGTCCGTTGTTAACAAGTAACTATGCAGGAAGTAATAGGTAGTACTACATTAACACTTAACTTAATACTATTAACTAATAGAGAAGCAAGATTAACTAAGCAGTAAGTAGTAGCAAATATAGGACAAAGGTAGTTCCTTATTAGACATTTGATAATTATTAAGTAAAAATATCCTCATTTAGAACTAATTATGAACTATGACCAATTAATAAAGAATAACCAATTAATTACTAATCACAACAGTAATGTCTTAAAAGTGAACAATTGGGTTCTTTGTCGAAACTAATTTATGAATATGATATCCCTCAAATAAGTCAGCTACAGGCTGAAATTGTGACTACTACTCTTACCAAAGGATGGATGTTCTCTGTTTATTTTAAATTTAAACATAGAATAATAATAAAAATGATAATTCACTTAAAAATGTTAATAATTAGGAAGTGATGCTGACAAGCTCATAATTGAATTATTTCACAATTATGAATTCTGTTTTATGTCAGTTCAATATGTATCCCACTCCAAATGATCTACTGGTAAAATATCACTAGCATTGCATTCATTAAGGATGTGAATTGTTTTTTGTCAAAAGAACATCATTATTTATATTCAAGAACAGTCCTCCCAACCTACTGTCACTAAAGGTAGGTCTTTTGGAGTCGGAGACATACTGAACTGACACAAAATAGAGCTCATAATTGTGAACTAATTCAATCACTTCCCAATTATTAACATTTTTAAATGAATTGTTTTTATTATTATTATTCTATGTTTTTGTTTGAAATAAACAGAGACCATCCATCCTTTGGTAAGAGTAGTAGTCAACCTTAAGAGTAGTATTTCAACCTGTAGCTGACTTATTTGGGGGATATAATATTCATAAAATAGTTTCCACAAAGAACCCAATTGTTCACTTTTAAGACGTTATTGTTGTGATCAGTAATTAATTGGTTATTCTTTATTAATTGGTCATAGTTCTCAAGTAGTTCTCAATGAGGATATTTATATTTAATAATTATCAAATATCTAATAAGGAACTACCTTTGTCCTATATTTGCTACTACTTACTGCTTAGTTAATCTTGCTTCTCTATTAGTTAATAGTATTAAGTTAAGTTTTAGTGTAGTACTACCTATTACTTCCTGCATAGTTACTTGTTAACAACGGACCATTATTCTAAAGTGTTACCAAAATAAGAACTAAAGATCAGAGTTCATAGAAGAGGCTCACAGAACCTTCAAGATTTGAAGATTGTTTGTGTGGAAGAATGGGCCAAAATCACACCTGAGCAATGCATGCGACTAGTTTCTCCATATAGGAGGCGTCTTGAAGCTGTCATTACCAACAAAGGCTTTCGTACAAAGTATTAAATAAATTTCAGTAGTTTAATAATTTTTCCCTGTGTCATTCCATTTTATTATACATAACTTAATTTATTGTTTTGTTTTCTTTGTATGTTTGGATTACTTGGGTTGTTACCCAAGATTTCAAGTCAACAGCACCTTTAGAAATATATTTACTGCGAAAAATGGTGACGTGTTCAATACTTATTTTACCCGCTGTATATGAAACAACCTCCATATATAGCATACATGATCACCCCGTAGCAGATCTATACAGGTGGAGCTGGGGAAGGTGGAGGGTTTCTGAAGCACACTGCAACTGTTACAGCAAGCACTAGTTAAATATTTGAATGTTGAACAGCAAGCTCATCGGCTGCCGATGCAAAAAGAGCCAATCAGCTGTGCCATATGATATTGAGTTAGATCTATCGGACTGCGCCATCTAGAGTTTCATGACAGAATTTTAGATTTGTGCTATTTTCCATACATGAAAATGCTGTCTGATCACTGGCATTTGAGTTCAGTTGCAGATTTGCTTGGTTGATTACAAAAACGTATATTATATCAGGAATTGAACTCAGCCCCCATACACAGGCGGCATGATACTCCTGCCTCTCACATTAAAATCTTAGTTTAAATTGTTAAAACTTATGCTAAAAACAAGGTGGATTTGTGCGGCATTGTGCTGCTTAGCCCAACCCATTTCAAAATCTCATCGGTCCAAAATCACGCTTAGCATAACTGGACATTGGCCCAAATGGCTGAGACCATTGAATGTTTTAACCCTTTAAAACCTAAGCGTCCCGCCTGCGAGACTGCACCCCAGAAACAAACAAATTCATAATCACATTACTCAGCGACCACTAAATGGAGTAACATAATTTAGGTATCAATTTAAAGCTTAGACTCTCAGCTTTTTAATGAATGTAATCATTTTGGTCAGCTCTTAACAAGTGTTGAGCAGTCCCTCTAAACCTGACTGTACCGCCGGCGGGACGCCCCCTAGCTGTGCAAAAATTAATAATCATATTTTCAAAACTACAGCCTTGATCAGCATAATATAGGTGTCAGTTGAAAGCTTAGAGTCTGAACTTTCCAATGCATGTAGCCAAATGGAAAAACTCCCCTAAATACCCCTAAGTAGTGCTGAGTTATTTGCTGATAAACTGGAGGAAAAAAATATATAATTCTTGAAACATTATTTTTGTACTACTTAGTGTAATATATCAAAAACATCATAAAGCTCAGATAGTCATGTGTCATATGTCATTTGAAAGCTATCACAGAGTAGATTACAACGAGTATAATTGTTTTGGGCTTTGACTAAACTTGAGCGAGTTTTTTTACGTGAAGCCCCACAAGACCCATATGTAAATAATAAATGATGTAGCTTTTTTGTCACGTTTTAGCTCGTAACTTCATGAAACATGCTCCGATTGTGGAAAATTGGACATCATTATTTACAGCAGATTATCACGATTAAAATGAGTCCAACTTCAACATAATCCAATAAGTCGATCACGAGATATTGCTCACACAATTACGACACATAAAACCCCACAGGCGCACAGATGCTAACTAAAACTAAAATGTAGCTATCACGTGGCATTTTTAACTTCATAAAACATGCATGGATTGTAGAAGATGGCACATCATTACTTACAGTGGATGCTCCTTATTGAAATGAGTCCAAGATCAACATAATCCCATGCATTGATCATGAGTGAAAGAACGATTTTAAAAATACCCATTAGGGGGCGACAAAGGCTAAACAAAAAAGGCTACCTTGGTTCCAAATGCTGTAGCTTTTGATTTCTTTATGCAATCAAGGCAAGGCAAGGCAAGGCAAGTTTATTTATATAGCACATTTCATACACAGTGGTAATTCAAAGTGCTTTACATAAAAGGATGTGAAATAGTCATTAAAAATAAAAATAATCACAACAATAAAAGCAAGGAATTAAAAAAAATAAATAAATAAACAAAATTATATAAAGAATTGAAAACAGTTAAGAATAGAAAATAATTATACAGGTGCATCTCAATAAATTAGAATGTCGTGGAAAAGTTCATTTATTTCAGTAATTCAACTCAAATTGTGAAACTCGTGTATTAAATAAATTCAGTGCACACATACTGAAGTAGTTTAAGTCTTTGGTTCTTTTAATTATGATGATTTTGGCTCGCATTTAACAAAAACCCACCAATTCACTATCTCAACAAATTAGAATACTTCATAAGACCAATAAAAAAACATTTTTAGTGAATTGTTGGGCTTCTGGAAAGTATGTTCATTTACTGTATATGTACTCAATACTTGGTAGGGGCTCCTTTTGCTTTAATTACTGCCTCAATTCGGCGTGGCATGGAGGTGATCAGTTTGTGGCACTGCTGAGGTGGTATGGAAGCCCAGGTTTCTTTGACAGTGGCCTTCAGCTCATCTGCATTTTTTGGTCTCTTGTTTCTCATTTTCGTCTTGACAATACCCCATAGATTCTATTTGGGGTTCAGGTCTGGTGAGTTTGCTGGCCAGTCAAGCACACCAACACCATGGTCATTTAACCAAGTTTTGGTGCTTTTGGCAGTGTGGGCAGGTGCCAAATCCTGCTGGAAAATGAAATCAGCATTTTTAAAAAGCTGGTCAGCAGAAGGAAGCATGAAGTGCTCCAAAATTTCTTGGTAAACGGGTGCAGTGACTTTGGTTTTCAAAAAATACAATGGACCAACACCAGCAGATGATATTGCACCCCAAATCATCACAGACTGTGGAAATTTAACACTGGACTTCAAGCAACTTGGGCTATGAGCTTCTCCACCCTTCCTCCAGACTCTAGGACCTTGGTTTCCAAATGAAATACAAAACTTGCTCTCCTCTGAAAAGAGGACTTCGGACCACTGGGCAACAGTCCAGTTCTTCTTCTCCTTAGCCCAGGTAAGACACCTCTGACGTTGTCTGTGGTTCAGGAGTGGCTTAACAAGAGGAATACGACAACTGTAGCCAAATTTCTTGACACGTCTGTGTGTGGTGGCTCTTGATGCCTTGACCCCAGCCTCAGTCCATTCCTTGTGAAGTTCACCCAAATTCTTGAATCGATTTTGCTTGACAATCCTCATAAGGCTGCGGTTCTCTCGGTTGGTTGTGCATCTTTTTCTTCCACACTTTTTCCTTCCACTCAACTTTCTGTTAACATGCTTGGATACAGCACTCTGTGAACAGCCAGCTTCTTTGGCAATGAATGTTTGTGGCTTACCCTCCTTGTGAAGGGTGTCAATGATTGTCTTCTGGACAACTGTCAGATCAGCAGTCTTCCCCATGATTGTGTAGCCTAGTGAACCAAACTGAGAGATCATTTTGAAGGCTCAGGAAACCTTTGCAGGTGTTTTGAGTTGATTAGCTGATTGGCATGTCACCATATTCTAATTTGTTGAGATAGTGAATTGTTGGGATTTTGTTAAATGTGAGCCAAAATCATCACAATTAAAAGAACCAAAGACTTAAACTACTTCAGTCTGTGTGCATTGAATTTATTTAATACACAAGTTTCACAATTTGAGTTGAATTACTGAAATAAATGAACTTTTCCACGACATTCTAATTTATTGAGATGCACCTGTACATAGTGCAATTAGTTCGGACGTAGCACAGTGCTCATTTAACAAATGCACAGCTAAACAGATGAGTTTTGAGTCTGGATTTAAATGTGACTAATGTTTTAGCACATCTGATCTCTTCTGGAAGCTGGTTCCAACTGCGGGCGGCATAATAGCTAAAAGCGGACTCCCCTTGTTTTGTGTGAACCCTTAGTATTTCTAACTGACTCGATCCTAATGATCTGAGTGGTCTGTTACGTTTATATTCTGTGAGCATATCTGCAATGTATTTAGGTCCTAGGCCATTGAGTGATTTATAAACGAGTAAAAGTACTTTAAAATCAAACCTACATTTAAATGGAAGCCAGTGTAAGGACCTGAGGATTGGTGTGATATGCTCAGATTTTCTGGTTCTAGTCAGAATCCTGGCAGCAGCGTTCTGGATGAGCTGCAGCTGTCTAATGGTCTACTTTGGAAGGCCGATGAGGAGGTCATTACAGTAGTCAACCCTGCTGGTGATAAAGGCATGAACAAGTTTCTCCAAGTCTTGACTGGAAACAAAACATCTAATTCTTGCAATGTTTTTGAGATGATAGTATGCTGATTTAGTTACTGCTTTGACATGACTACTAAAACTAAGGTCTGTCTCCAGAATCACCCCAAGATTTTTGACTTGATTTTTAGTTGTTTGACCCCTAGAGTCAAGGTATGCATTCACCTTGAGAAATTCATCTTTGTTTCCAAATGCAATGACTTCAGTTTTCTCCTTGTTTAACTGAAGAAAGTTCTGGCACATCCAACTGTTAATTTCATCAATGCATTGGCAGAGGGAGTCAATTGGGCTGTAGTCATTTGGAGATAAGGCTAGGTAAATCTGGGTATCATCAGCATAGCTGTGATAGGCAATTTGGTTCTTTCTCATTATTTGACATAGTGGGAGCATATACAGGCTAAACAAGAGTGGTGCAAGAATTGAGCCTTGTGGGACTCCGCATGTCATGGACGTCCACTTAGACTTATGCTCTCCTATACTCACACAATAACCTCTCCCTTCTAAGTATGACCTGAACCATTTGAGTACCATCCCAGAAAGCCCGACCCAGTTTTCCAGTCTCTCTAGAAGTATGTTATGATCAACAGTGTCAAACGCAGCACTAAGATCTAGTAGTACCAGCACTGATATATTGCCAGAATCAGAATTTAAGCGAATATCATTTATTATCTTAATAAGCGTTGTCTCTGTGCTGTGATGCACTCGAAAACCAGATTGAAAATTGTCCAGGTATCATTTGAGTTTAAGTAGTTGTTCAGCTGATTAAAAACTACCTTTTCAATAATCTTACCTATGAAAGGCAGATTTGATATTGGTCTATAGTTGCTCAACATTGTGTTATCAAGATTGCGCTTTTTCAGAAGGGGCTTAACATCTGCAGTTTTCAGGGAGTTTGGAAAAGTCCCAGAAAGAAGTGAGGCGTTCACCACTTCTAAGAGATCTGCTTCTAAACAGTTGAGCACACTTTTGAAAAAAGATGTGGGAAGTGTGTCAAGATAGCAGGTTGATGATTTAAGGTGCTGTACTATTTCTTCCAAAATTTTGCTATCAATTGCTTCAAAAACAGACATAGTCACTTCTTTTTGAAATTGCGGTCGAATCTGTGTGACCTCTGCATAACTGGAAGATGTGCCAATCTCCTTTCTCATATTACTGAAGGAAGAAAAGAAGGAAGCAAACTCATTGCATTTGCTGTCGGAGAGCATTTCACTGGGAATCTGACTTGGGGGGTTTGTTAGTCTCTCAACAGTAGCAAAAAGAGTGCGAGTGTTGTTTAAGTTACTGTTTATGAGGTTTGAGAAGAAGGTCTGTCTAGCTGTGGCTAGTTCCACATAGAAAGCATGAAGGCTGTCTTTATAGATTCTATAGTAAATTTCAAGTTTCGTCTTCCGCCACATCTGCTCAGCTTTTCTGCATTGTCTTTTCATACTCTGAACTGCTGTTGATTTTCTCCAACATGATTTTTGTCTGCCAGTCTTCTTGCTGACCCTTACCGGAGCAATATCATCAATAACATTCTTAACTTTTGAGTTAAATGAATCCAGGAGAAGATCAACAGAGTCTGCAGAAATGCTTGGTGTTAAAGATATAGCCTTCATAAATAGCGCACTAGTGTTCTCGTTAATGCATCTCTTTCTGACAAAGACAGATCTAGATTCGGTGGTAACAGAGATCAATATATCAAAGAAAATACAGAAGTGATCAGATAGTGCTACATCCTTAATAACAATAGATGAAATGTTTAGACCTCTACTGATGAGTAAATGTAGAGTGTGTCCTCGATTGTGTGTGGGTCCATGCACATGCTGAATCAGGTCAAAAGTGTTTAAAACAGTTATAATTTCTTTTGTAGTTTTGATTTCTGCATTATCTTTGTGAATATTAAAATCCCCTGCAATAGTAAACTCTGAGTAAATCATTGATAACAGTTCTGTGAACTCTTCCACAAAGGCTGGAGAGTATTTTGGAGGCCTGTAAATAATGATAAACAGAATGTGTGGAGCACCTTTCAGCACAATACCTAGGTATTCAAAAGACAAATACTGACCAAATGACACTTGCTTGCATTGATAAACATCTTTAAATAGAGCAGCAACACCTCCACCTCTCTTAACAGTCCTGCAGACACTTATAAAAATTAAAGTTAGGAGGGGCTGTTTCATTGAGGACTGTTGCACTGCAGCTGTCTTCTAGCCACGTTTCATTTAGAAACATAAAATCCAGGTTGTTTGTGGTTATTAAATCATTGATCAGAAATGATTTATTTTTTAGTGAGCGAATGTTTAAAAATGCTAACTTGATGGAATTACATTTTGTCTCTACAGCAATCTTAGATTGATGCATTACAGGCCGCAGATTAGATGGGTCAGCCATACGGCTTGAGAAGGCCTTAGACTTTCTATCACGTGATAAAACAGAGATAGAGAAAGCTACAGGCACACTGGGTTCCCACTTGTTCTGTAAACATTTGTGAATGCTGCTGCTAATATAGAGGGGAACCGACACATATCACTGAGAGCTGTTTTCAGTTGTTTTTGGTTCACCTACAGTCGATGGAGGAGGGTTTGGGCCCTGGCGTTGTGGCAGCGGTCGGAGAGCTCTCACAGGAGGAGGAGGGAGAGCTGGGCCTGCAGTCTTTGGTGGTTGGGGGGCCCGCCGTTTTTTAGTTGATATCTGGGGGCTTGCAGCGAAAGAGTGGGAGAGTTTGGTCTCAGCATACACCAGTGAAAAGCTGTATCTGGATCTGAATCACCACAAAATTCAGATCCAGATACAGCTCACATATAAAGGAACATCACCAAAAAAAGAATTGTCCTTTACCTTATTTCCTTCCTGAGTTATTGCATGTCAAATAAGAAAGATATGTAAAATTTCCCTTGAGCAAACTTTTATTTTTTGTCTTTTATCAGCAGTTTATCAGCATGAGAATGTCGAAATTTATTTATTTATTTTTTTTATTTATAAATGTAAAAAGTTTTCTTTCAAACAATACCAACCTTTTGACTCTCCTTGCTAGAGATTTGGAGTTATGAGTCATTAATTTGGTGCATGTCACTCAGAAAACAATTAAAAAAATAAATAAAAATGCCTACCTTTGTTCCAAATGCTGTAACTTTTGATTTCTTTATGTGATCACAACAAAATTTCCAGATCCAGATACAGCTCACATATAGAGGAACATCACCAAAACAGAATGATCCCCCTACCTCATTTCCTTCATGAGATATTGCCAAATTAGGAAGATATGTAAATTTTACCTTGTACACACTTTTTTTTTTTTTTTTTTTTTTGCTGTTTATTAGCAGTTTCTCAGCATGAGAATGTCCAAATTAAATTTTTTATAAAAAAAAAAAATAATAAAAAGTTTCCTTTCAAACGATACCAACCTTTTGACTCTCTTTGCTATAGTTTTGGAGTTACGAGTCTTTACTTTTTTGTTTGTCACTCAGAAAAAAAAACTCTGAAAATGCCTTCAGAGCTTAAAGGGTTAAGAGACAAATGGCTTCTCATTGGTCAGGGCACGCGGTTAGGCAGGGCACAGTTTCTAGTGTGATCATAAATACAAAACACCAACCACGGTTTTTCTGCTTGTAATTTACAGCACAAAGCTCTATGAACTCATTTCTCACCAGGCCCGGCACAGCGAGAGCCGCTTAGAAAGTGTGCCAGACACTAATGAGAGGTTAAAAATGAGTGATTTTACTAAGAAAACACACTCAGCAAATGTCTGTCAGCACCTAACAAAGGCGCTGGGGTGTCATGGCTTTCTGCTTTCATAAATACTTGAAATCTTGTCGGCGTCTCTCTCTGTCTCAGAACCCCCCCCGGTTTGGTGTCTTTGATGTGCGGTTTAATGAAGCGCAGCTGGACTAACCACCGCTCCAGATGCTAGCTGCTATACATTAGCATGCTATCTCTCCTGTCCCTCATATCTGTGAAATGTTCACATTCACACTTCTGATGAGAGCATATTTCTGGTCTCCTGAGATTAACAATTACAGAGAACGAAAGCCAAGATGGCACGTTTTCATCCTTCTTCCTCATGTAACATGTCTCCTTTTTTGTTTTCTGGCACTCCACAGGTATGATTAGGGCATCTGTTCCACTCATTCATTAACTATTGATCATATTCGGCCCTGATGTTAATCTTCACCGCAGTAGCTTTGCTTTTGGCCTTGGTTTTGATGTGGGAAGGAAGTGGAAAGCCTTGCTTTAATGAATATAAGTGACTGGTGTAGATGAGATTATATCTGGTGCAATGCCGGCATGGTTGGTTTACCTCTGAGAAACAAAATGGAGAATTTCAGAGGTTCTCGAGGGATTGCGTCTTTGTTGAGGCAGCTTGGTGCAGCACTAAACAGCTGTGAGACTCAGGTTTTTTTGTCTAGGCCTCGGGGCTAAGACTTCGCAGTCTCGTCGGAGCTAAACATCACTATGGATGTTTTCGAGGGGAGCTTTTTCTGGGAGAGAGAAATTGTAGAAAGTGTACCCTGTTTGGATTGTTAGAGCTGTTTTTACCAGTTATTTCACATTTACTTGTTTGGGCACTAAACCAGCAGCAAGACCAGGATATGAACAGAGAGACATCCCTCAGGGCCACAGGTCTCTGAGTCAATGGAGAGATTTTTTTTTTCTTTTTTTCAGTTGTTTTTTTCCCCTCTCAGTTTTCAGTTCATGTTCACCACAAACAACCTTTTTATATTAGCAGCCTGTCAGGCAAAAGATGGAAACAAACATGCTCTATTGTTTTTAAAAATAGACTATTTTGGGTAGACGCCACTGGATGCTACTTGTCATCTGGAATTTTTTTTGTGAAGACATATTTTTAATGCTTTTCCACCTGAACAGTCAACCCTAGGGATGCATCAGACTTGAATTTCAGACCGATGTGATAAACTCAAAATAATTTTTTATGCTGTGACCAATAACTGAAAAAAGGCAGATATTTGAAATTTACACAAACATTTAAAAGTTTGGGGTCGGTAAAATTTTGGAATGCTTTTAAAATGTTTTAAGTCATTTTAAATTGTAATGTGTTTTATTATATTCTTGATCAAATAAATGCAGCCTTGGTGAGAATATGACACTTATAAGAGAAAACTCTTACCAACCTCACACTTTTTTGCTGCACAAGAAACATTTTTGTGAAATTTGTGATGCATTTTTTGATGAACAGAAAGTAAAAAGAAAAAAAACAGCATTTATTTGAAATGAAATGATCCCAAACTTTTGAACAGTAGTGTATATACACTAAAACCTAAAATAAAAGTGAATTTTGGCATCACAACATGATAATGTACAGTATGAAAGATTCCTTTTGAAATGTGCTACACAAAAGTCTATACTGTTTGTATGAGAAAAATGAGTGTTCATTCATACAGGAAAGACATCTAGGATGCTGGTTAGATAGACCCTTGACTGACAAAACTCTGGTTAGAGAATAGAGCTGAGAGAATTATAACCATTGGATCCAAATGATTAGTTGGGTTTAAAAAAGAGAGTTCATGTGTGGTGTGAATTTGCTGCACAATACTAGTAACATTAATAAAGGTTGTTGTACTTAATCAGCTCAGTGTTGTAACTCAATGAAGTATTAACACAGCCCTGCTATCATCACATGCACACAGAAACTCACGCCAGCATGCGCTTTTAAAGGGAAAGCCTTTAAACAAGAGAAATGAGATGCTCTTAAAAGGTTTTCTCTTAAAATCCTTCCCATTATAATCTAAATCTTAAAATATGCAAATGAATAAATAATAATAGTATAGAAAATAAAAAATTAAAAACATTTAAACCAATAACTGTTGTTTTTACTTTTGTTAAATTATGACACTGCATAAGGTCTATAGACATGAAGTGAATACATTTTACAACAATTCAACATGTTGACATTGTTTCCATATGTAATTCTATGAATGGTATTGGCACTAAACCATTGAAATGGTTGCAGAAGAATAGATCCCTTTTCATCATGTTGTTTTAAAGCAGTATAGAGAAAGTTTGAGAGCGTATTGTATAACAATATTGCATGCTGCTTATTAAGAACTAAGCGAGAAGTAGTAAAAGAGGGAAAAGACAAAGAGAGAGCGTGGGGCTTTAGGGAACAGCTCAGTTACAGAGACAAGACTCATAATTACAGGAGGGGTGTGTGTGTGTGAGAGAGAGAGAGATCTGAGATATGATAAGATGAAGAATATAATTAATTTGAGCGCAGTTCTCTCTCTGGCACTGGAATCATATACTTCTGTAATCCCTAATTGTTTAACTTAAACCATGTGGGCGAGAGCCAGACGAGGTATAGAAAGACCATGAATTTAAAAAAAAAAAAGAAGGGAGGTGGGGCAGGTGCAAGAGTTAATGTCTAGCCATCGATCATTGTTTTCCTTCTTGCCTAGTAATACAGGAAAATGTAAATCACACGCATCTGTGCATGATTGAGCCCTCATTATAGTGTCTAAGATTCTATAAGACTCTGGAAATGGGAACAGCTACATAAATAACCACACGAGGGGAACTCTGTTTTCACCCGGCAATATTACCACAGAATTGCACTTTATTGGTGAATTGTATGCAAATATCTGCAGCACGTTAGCAAGAGGTTCATTCTGCTTTGGCTTCGAAATGAATCTGCCTTAATCTCTTCCTTGCTTTCTCATCTCCTGAAAATGCTCCTGCATCACAGTGCCCTGGAAAAACAGAAGCTTCAAAGTTCATGTCAACAGGCTCAGAAGAACCTGTGATAAAATAAAGATGATATGCGTTGAAATGGTCTATATTTGACACATGACGTGTTCTTGCATTTCACGAGACAGCATGGCAGAATGGAACAAAATGTAGACATGTTTTAAAAAGTTGCAGTGTTTTTATGTTGATGGTTGACACAGAGTCTCAAAACTAATGCTCTCAATCAGAAACTGTGCATTATATGTATATTACAGTATATACACTTCCAAGTAAATTTCTTTCTTTAAAGAAATTATTACTTTTATTCAGCAAGGATGCATTAAATTCAAAAGTCATACATAATGTTACAAAAGGTTTATATATATTTTAAATGAAGGCTTATCTTTGGATTTTTTTCTATTTATCAAAGAATCATGAAAAGTTACATCATCAGTTTCCACTAAAATACTAAGCAGCACAACTGTTTTCAACACTGATATTAATAAGAAATGTTTCTTCAAAAATTAGCAGATTAGTATTATTTCTAAAGGGTCATGTGACACTGAGGACTTGAGTAATGGCTGCTAAAAATTCAGCTTTGCCTTCACATGAATAAATTACATTTTAAAAAATTCAAATAGAAAACAGTCATTTTATTATGTAATAATATTATGTAATAATATTTCACAGTATTACTGTTTTTATTGTATTTTTGTATTTATATAAAATTTTTGTATTTATATAAAATAAATGCAGCCTTGGTGAAAATACGACACTTATAAGAGAAACATCTTACCGACCATACACTTTTGTGGGTTGTGTATACAAATTTAGCGTGATGGCAAAACACCTCATTTGCATTTTTAGACAAAGAAATGGATCGGCTGACACATTTTCATTTGGCCATTTCTGACTTCAGAATCTTCTTTGTACAACAGATTCAATGCACTCGTTTGATCCTCCCCTTACGAAATATGTTTGATTAATAACATTAACAACAGATATAGGTTTTTTATGTAGTTCCAAGCATTCTGTTAAAGGGTCAAAAAACTACATTACCCACTCACTCATGTTCCTTAAGGCTACGCTGCTGCTGGTTTCTTGTGATAGCAAAAACAAAAACTACAGAAATGTCAGTTTAAAATGTTAATTTGTAGAAATCAAACGAAAACCAAGCCTTCTGCATAAAATCGGGCATGCATTAGCTTTATTTGGACATCTGTTCACCCTATGCAAGAATGCGATTCTTACAAACACCTCTTAAAGGGACAGTCCACCCAAAATTTAAAATTCTGTTAGAATTTACTAACCCTCAAGACATTCCAAACCTGTATGGCTGTATGACATGAAAATATTCAGAAGAATACTGACTAAAGCCCTGCTCACACCAAGAACGATAACTATATAGATAACGATAAATATAAAGTTCTAAAAATCATTATCAATATTAAAGAATAGCAGAATCCACACCACAGCTATAATGATAAAGGCATAGAGAATCGATATCGTTGGAATCACTATCAGAATGATTTTTTTCCAGCTGATGAATGATACAAACATTGACACCCAATCAGCATCAATCTTGATATAACGAGCTTGAGAATTTAAAGCGGCAGACGAGTGTGGCTTAGAATAAACAGATGATATCGTCCGCTGGTGTGGATGCTAATATCGTTATCTTTATAGTTATCTTTATAGTTTCGGTTCTCATTGACATCCATTGTATGAGCAAAAAATACAGTGGAAGTTAAAGCGAACCAAAACTGTTTATCAACATTCTTCAAAATATCTTCTTTTGTGTTCCAACGACATGAGGGTAAGTAAATGATGACAGAAATTTCATTTTTGGGTGAACTATCCCTTTAAGTCAGTGTTTTTTTAATAAAACTGTCTTCTAAATGCATAAGTGCAAAACAATATTAAGTCATATAGGCTATGGTAATAACCCCTGTGTATATGTGTGCAAATGCATTTCATAACAGCACTATGGCTCCCAGCTGAGAGCCGAAAGACATTAACACAATTAAATTATTTATTTGTGTTATATCTTTGTGTATGTCAGCGCCTGTCTGTCTTTGCAGCTTATAGCAGCACCAGTGGCCTGAGACGGACGCTATTCCCCAGTCGCTCATTACAAGCTTCTGCGAACTGCAACATGGCACACCGTACCGCGTTTAATTTCTGCACCGCAGGTTTATGCGCACATGGAGGGCTGCCACCAGGGAAAAACAAATAACGCTGGATAAACAACTGCACTGAAGAGTGAAGGATACACAACAGTGTGACTCTGTTTCATATGTTGGCACGTAGCAGCAGTGTCGTAGAGGTCCAGCCAACGCGCTGACATAAAAAGCATTTCTGTGCGCTAAATAGATGCGTGGGTGTCAGGATGCGTTCTGAAGCGAGAGTGGGCTACGGGGGAGTGGGCGAACATGCGAACACATAGGACGGTGATTTACGGCTGAAATTTAGCCACACCCAGAAAGAACACAAGCGTGTTGTAAAATATGGTAAGAGTGGAAGATGAAGTACGTAAGCAAAGAGATATCCTACGTTTCTAAAGTCTCGCTTACAGTGTTAGAATCTGTCCAAGGCTCCCCTGTAGTCACGTTCCGTCTCTCTTTCTCTCTAATGACCTGTGGGTGGATGTCTATTTCTATCAGTACACTGACAAGGAAACACACACATGGCTTTGACTGACAAAAGGCACAAATCCTTTTCCAGCTTGGTTGAATGTCATTCTCGTTCCTCACACACATAATAGGATCATGCCAAGAAAAAAGATCGGGGGAGAGAGAGAAACGAAAGAGAGATACTGGTATGTTCGCTCGGTTTATAAATGATTAATTTAAAATTTCCACTCACATGCATGCAGTCTTATAGAAATGCTCCAGATACACGCCGCTGGCATTAAAAGTGTCTATGAGACAAATCTGGCAATGATGGATGGCAAAGAACAGCAAAAAATGTCAAGTAAGAGGATGAAGCAGAAGACTTGGATAAATTGAGAGAGGATGACAAGTGTGTGTTGGAGGAGTGGGACTGTTTCTAGCTCCCAAACATTTCACCAACTCACACATGCAGAATGCCAGAGTTTAGAAAATAGAAATATCAGAGATACTGACAGCAGAACCATATACACACTCACATGCATGCTGAGAACGAAGACAGGGGTCTTATAGAGGTTAAAGGCTGCTAAATAAACATATAAAGAACATACATCTCAGAAGCACTGCTTCATCAGACCATCATCATCATCAAAGCCTCCTCTCCAACATACAACAGACCAGAATTCATTCATTTTCAATGGAGAATAGTAAAGGAGCTGCAGCCAAGTTCAACTCGTGTGTAAGCAAATTTTTTTTTAAAAAGAATTGATTTGAGCTTTTTCATAAGTTGAAATATTTGAACCGCTAGCCAGTATGCGACCAAAGTGGGAATTACCTATTATTTACCACTAAATAATTTTAGAACTGGAAAATAATTAGGGGGAGCCCGGAGATGGTTGTAACACAGGTCAGTTGTAACACCTCTGATCTCTCAAATAAGGAACAAGTTACAAATCACCTAATTCACTTCACAAATTCTGTGAGGAAGTAGAGCCCTGTGGCAGACACAGTAGATTTTAGAGGAGAAAAACTAATTTAACTAAAAAGTAACTTTTTATACTTCATTTATTTTTGTGATGGCAGTCCCTGCTTTGTAGTTAAACTCATCAAAGTTAAATTGTGTTTATTGTGTGTCAGTGTAGCTATTTTTCATGCAAGCTGTTAGTGCTAATGTTTTGGCTGTTAGCTGTAAGGTGAGCTAGTTCATGGCTACAAGACTCAGGGTTGGTTGTAACAGCAAGACTCTGGGTTGGGTTAGTTGTAACAGAAAGACTCGGGGTTAGTTGTAACAGCAAGACTCGAGGTTAGTTGTAACAGCAAGACTCTGAGTTAGTTGTAACAGCAAGACTTGGGGTTAGTTGTAACAGCAAGACTCTGGGTTGGGTTAGTTGTAACAGAAAGACTCTGGGTTAGTTGTAACAGAAAGACTCGGGGTTATTTGTAACAGCAAGGCTTGGGGTTAGTTATAACAGCAAGACTCTGGGTTGGGTTAGTTGTAACAGAAAGACTCGGGGTTAGTTGTAACAGAAAGACTCGGGGTTATTTGTAACAGCAAGACTTGGGGTTAGTTGTAAAAGCAAGACTCTGGGTTGGGTTAGTTGTAACAGAAAGACTCTGGGTTGAGTTAGCTGTGACAGAAAGACTCGGGGTTAGTTGTAACAGCAAGACTCGGGAGCCTGTCCTCCAACAAAAAACGACCCTATAGGTCATTTGTGCAAGCACCTTATTACGACCTATATTTATGTTTTAAAGTTAAGGGCCCTCTAGCGGGCGTAAAACTAATGACAGTGTCGTGTTGCGTTTGTTGTCATGAAATTACATATGACTGTCATTACCAATGAAAATGCGTGTTTATTTAAATGCAATGTGTGGACTTTTTACACCGATCTCACAGTAATTCGTACATATTTTACTAGGTGTAATTCGTATGAATGACCACACCTAACCCCACCCCTAAAACTACCCATTACCAAAATCATGCAAAATCATGATTTAAATGCTTATACATTTTATAAGCATGTGCGTTCTCTGAGATCGAACCCATGATCATATGATTACATATCATCATATAATGCAATGCTCTATCAACTGAGCTACACAAAACCCAAACAATGATAAAAGAGTACAAAACATTAATATGAAAATGTCCTGTTGCCGAAAGGGGCGCAATTGTAGTATACGCTCTGATGGGTCGTATTTCAGGGACTTGGACAAACGACCTATACGGGCGTATTGGTTGGAGGACAGGTTGAGACAGGTTGAGGTTAGTTGTAACAGCAAGACTCAGGGTTAGTTGTAACAGCAAGACTCTGGGTTAGTTGTAATAGCAAGACTCGGGGTTAGTTGTAACAGCAAGACTCAGGGTTAGTTGTAACAGCAAGACTCTGGGTTAGTTGTAATAGCAAGACTCGGGGTTAGTTGTAACAGCAAGACCTGGGGTTAGTTCTAACATCACTGAAACATGTTATAACTTACAAAATATATACACACTATATTGCAAATCTTAATGTTTAAGCATATAATGGTATTCTAGGGAACTGTGTGCTTCTAATTTTAAAGCAACAGTTTGGACAGGACCCTTTTCTATTCTAACATGACAATGCCTCTGTGTATAAGGCAAGGTTCAAAAAGAAATGATTGATTTAGTCAGTGTGGAAGAACTTGACTGGTCTGCAGAAAGCCAAGTCCTAATCCAAGCTGAACACCTCTGGTGTGACTTTAAATGCAGACCTTGAGCCAAAAACTCTTTACCAAACACCAATGACTTGTACATACACTATATGGACAAACGTATTGGGACACCCCCTTCTTTAGAACAGAAAAAGGCACTTACAAAACTGTGGCAACAAAGATGGAATGCATGTATTTAAAAACTGTATTTCCATCTCTGTTGCAACAGTTTTAGAAGTGTCTAAAATGACTGTACCCATATGCACAAGTCATTGGTGTTTG
This sequence comes from Spinibarbus caldwelli, assembly GCA_039654775.1. Taxonomy (NCBI): domain Eukaryota; kingdom Metazoa; phylum Chordata; class Actinopteri; order Cypriniformes; family Cyprinidae; genus Spinibarbus; species Spinibarbus caldwelli. Next base: position 16,111,960 of record CM077258.1, read on the forward strand.
GTGATGAGTTTTTGGCTCAAGCTCTGCATTTAAAGTCACACCAGAGGTGTTCAGCTTGGATTAGGACTTGGCTTTCTGCAGACCAGTCAAGTTCTTCCACACTGACTAAATCAATCATTTCTTTTTGAACCTTGCCTTATACACAGAGGCATTGTCATGTTAGAATAGAAAAGGGTCCTGTCCAAACCGTTGCTATAAAATTAGAAGCACACAATTCCCTAGAATATCATTATATGCATAAATATTTTGTATTCATTTGTACAAGATTGTACAAGATTTGTACTCATGGAAATTACTAAAGTAGTCAAACCTGTTCATTAGAAGGGGGTGACCCAATACTTTTGGCAATGTAGTGTATATATACTGAAATGCATTTGAAATACTTTTATTTTGTGCTAAGAATGCGACAAACATTTCCAAAATGTGAAGTAAACATGCAAATTTAAAGTAAACTTAGTATGAAGCAGCAACTCAATGCATTTAGGCATGTAGATGTGGTCAAGACAATGTGCTGAAGTTCAAACTGAGCATCAGAATAGAGAAGAAAGGTGATTTAAGATAAGAAGATAAGGTGACTTTGAATGTGGCATGGTTGTTAGTACCAGACAGGCTGGATTGAGTCCTTCAGAAACTGATGATCTACTGGGATTTTCATGCACGGCCATCTCTAGAGTTTACAGAGAGTGGTCCAAAAAAGAGAAAAAATTCAGTGAACGGCAGTTCTGTGGGCGAAAATGCCTTGTTGATGCCAGAGATCAGAGGAGAATGGCTAGACTGGTTCAAGTCCATAGAAAGGCAACAGTAACTCAAATAAACCCTAGTTACAACTGAGGTAGCAACACAAACAAAGTAATATTGTGAGTTTTGAATGACATGTGAACACATAAATTACAACAAAAGATAATATTTTATTACAAAAAAATTCTATAAAGTTTTTTCTTTTTTTAATGAATGTACATAGCTGTAATGAAACCAAGCTTATACAGCTGAGCCTGTACATCCTTTTAAACTTTCCCTTCAAAGCTGTTTAAGCTTGATTTCATAAGATAACGGTGCTTTTGAAGTCAAAGCACTGAAAAATCAAATGATATTTATGTCTGGGAAATTGCTCTACTTCAAATCTAAAATGAGACTCTGAAGTAATAGGCCAATTGAGGTAAGCCATACGATTATCTTCTTTTAAAAAAAATAGAGAGAGGAAAATATAGGGATGATAACGTTAAATCTGAGACGCTTACGCTATGCCCCTGATAAATTAAAATAGAAACTTGCAGCATTGTTCTTCCCCCATCTTCAAAGTACTGGCAAGGATATCATAATTGTGCTGTGCTGTTAATTCATAATTCAGAGGCGAGGAGGTGGGGGATAATGGATGGAGATAGGAGGGAGAAAGCAGAGAAAGGGAGGAAGAGAAGAATGATTCAAAGGCAGGCATTATGGCAACACTGTCATTGCCAGCTGGAAGGTCTCCTGTGGTCATCGCTTAAAATTAGTCCTTTTCCTCAACAAAATAAGCCATTACATAAACCATCCAGCCAATCAAAGTGCTTTGTTCACAGAGACACATAGTTGCAGATAAACAGTCTTCAATCTAACATCCTGAACATCAGATGCTTGCTCGGGTGTGAATAGGGGTGAAAATGACAGCCTGAATATTTCGGGAGATGTGACGGAAGAGCCTCCATATGTGTGGGACGCTAACGCATGGTTTTGAGGGGACACAAGAGCAGCTGGGCTTCATCACTAGATCTCACTTCTTTGCTCACTAGCTCTATCTCTTTTTCACAGGAAATTGTTGGGTTATGGAGAGGTGCAAGTCATTCTGTGCAAACAGCTCTTCCCTACCAGTGTCATCTTATGGTCATACACTCAAGCAGATTCTTAGAATCCAGATTCCTTCGTTTTTATATTTGGCCTCTTTTATGGAGGAAAACTGAGTCAGGAAATATTGCTAGTAATGAGGATCACAGCTCAATGTGTCAGAAACTCAACTGCTATTTCACACCTTCAGCCATATGCTGTACTGTTCAATAGTTTGGGGTCAGTAAGATTTTTGAAAGAATTCAATACTTTTATTTAGCAAGGGTGCATTAAATTGATGTAACAGTAAATACATTTTTAATGTTAAAATATTTAAATTTTAAAAAATTGTTATTTTTAAAAAATGGTTTACACAAAATTATTAAGCATTAATTATTAAGATTTTCATTTTGATATTACAAAAAAAAAAAAAAAATGTTTCTTAAGCACCAAATCAACATATTAAAATGACTTCTGACTTCATGTGACACTGAAGACTGAAGTAATGGCTGCTGCAAATTCAGCTTTACCATCACAGCAGTGTTATTTTTAGCATTATTTATATATTATTTTAGTATGTATTCATATTTTAAATATGCTTTTATTTTTATATTTTCATTTAATTTTTTCATTTAAATTTTTTTGTTAGGTTTTAGCAATTTTGTTATGTGCTTTTGTCATTTTTATTGTCAGTTTTTTTATATTTTTATTTATCTTTCATTTATTTTTATTTTAGTTTTGTTTTAGTAATCTTAGTATATCAACATTTTGTTTCAATTAGCTTTGAAAGTTTTTAATATTATATTATCTATTAACTTATCTAAGCTATTTTTCATCTAATATTACATTTTAATGCATTTCAGATTTCACAGAAAACAATTTTAATAGTTTAGATTTAGTTCCTCTCAACAGTGAATATATGAGGGATTTTATATATATATATAAAAAAAAAGTAATTATTTTTGCCATCTGTTGTTGTGCAAGATATTACACCCTGTTAAGCTGGTCATGTGATCTTAACACTCCATGGAAAATAAACTAACTTTTAGGCTTCTGATAAGACTGGCATTTTATATGAGTGAAAATGATTTTAAACTCATTTTACAAAAATACTCTTCCTTCATTTAGATGCAAATTGTTTTTAATGATGAAAAAATTAAAGTGGCCCTTTAAAGATGTTCACCTTTAACAGTGATCTTTCTGAACTTAAAGTTGAAAAAGGCTGGTGAAGCCATTCATTCTCAAACATTCATTCACAACCTTCATCCCTTCATTTCCATTGTTCTGCTTCCCACTTTGTTTATATCCTGGTCTATTTTTGCAGACAGTGTGAAATTAAACAGCTCTCCCGTCCACTTTTTGATGCCCGTGGAGATGAATAGATGGTGAAAATATGCTTTGGGATGCATGACAGAGAGAGAGGGTGAACAAATGGAGGAAAATGCTTAACGTGATTCTTTAAGATGAGCTGAAATTGGGATTTAATGAAAGTACTTATATTGGTTCCCCTGATAATAATCGCTTAGAAATTTTGTAAATTCGTTAGAACATGTCTCTTCTGAATGCATATTGTTTTCCATGATACTAGTAACCATTACTAACTGATATTTGATGGATGATTAATTTTTTATGCTAATGCATCCCTTCTTCGGACCTACGAAACCACCGAAGACTTGGAATAACTGTTCGTCTGATTGGCTGAGCTGTGCTGATGGCCATTTTCCATTAAAAATCCAGTCTATGATTGCATTTTAAATATTTTAAGTGAGAAATTGAAGGTGAATAACAAGATATTATAGGATTAAAGGGATATTATTTCATGTAGATGCACTAATCGGATGGTGAATCGCTACGCCTGAAGGCTTTCTGAATTAGAGTGAATTTAAAGCCACAGCTTATGGTGGCAGCATTAGCAGAGACATTCAAACATTATGAGCTTGGCAGGGCTTCTGTGTTCACCCATTTGTATGTGTGTTTATGAAGGGAAGTGAGGTTGATGAAGTAGTGCAAGAACTTGTTTTTCAACAAGAAGAGCAAGCAGCAAAATGCTAATCAGTGCTGTCACTGTCTGGAGAAAAGATTTGCTCCATTTAATCTCTATTTCCCCATCTTAGGAAAAAATGACACAAAAATGCTTTGTCTTCAGTTGAGCTGTCATTCTTCATCCAGTGGCAACAGAAAATGTCAATTATTAAACCACAACATGTTTGTTCATATGCATACACTGATGCATGATGCATTTCATGTTCGATACTGTGCAACTGCATTTAAAACCAAGGAATAGAAATTCTGTCACATTTACTCACCCTCATGTCATTCCAAACCATTTTGAATTCCTTGTTCACACAAACTGAGTTATATAGCAGAACGTGCAAGCAGCTCTTTTCCAGACTTTTTTTTTATTTTCTATTATTTTTACTTTTTATTGCATTTTATTAATTAATTTTTTTATTGCTGTGGCACTATTACTGAAGTATACTTGCATTTATAAGTTTGGGGTCGCGAGTCGGTATGATCCGCAAAGCTGAATTTTCAGCAGTCATTACTCCAGTCTTCAGTGTCACATGATCCTTCAGAGATCATTCTAATATGCAGATTTTCTGCTAAAGGAAACATTTTTTTATTATTATCAATTGAAAACTGCTTAATATTTGTGTGGAAATCATGATACATTTTTATTTTTTTTTCAGAAAAAAAAACTTTTTGTAACAATGTAAAGGTCTTTACTGTCACTTTTGAACAATTTAATTGGGCTTGCTGATTTAAAGTATTAATTTCTTTGAAATAGTTGGACATTCAGATAAATATCTTCTTAAGTGTTCAACACAACAAATTAAGTCAGACAGAATATTCATATTTGGGTGAGCAATGTCTGTAAGCAATTTCTAGGCACCAGAATATGTGTTATAACCTAAAGGAGATAAAATTAATATTGAAATGAATTCAAGTAAATTAATTAAAATCGATATACCTCATAAAATGCATTTTGACAGGCATTCTGTTAGGATGATGATCCTTTACAGAATCTGTGTCTAAATATGGTCCTAAGGCTTTCCCACATGTTTAAATCAGTGGGGATGTTCAGCATGCAGATTGTTTGTGTCAGAAGGCTGGGTCACTATCGATTCGTCACACCCCACAAACTCTCAGAGCCGGCGGATCCCGCTCATATCGATTCGCTCTTTTCTTTACTCACACTGATCATCATGTAAGCCTCTGCCATGTGCATGTTTCCTGCCTGTTCTGAGAGCAGCGCTTACATAAGTGCACTCATAGCCCACTTCACACCGCTTCAACTCAATTTTCTTTGGCATGGATTCTCATCTTCATATGAGAATAGCAGAACAAACAGCAAAATAACACAAGCAGTCACATAAACACACAGTGGGTGTGGGGGAGAGGGTGAATGGATCAGCCCGCAATCGGAGCACAGGGTACTGACAGTGTTTAAAATTCTCCCTATATGTCATTCTTTTTTAATGGGAATGAATACACACCAAAATGCACACTTGAATTTCAGCCGAGTCTCTAAAGTTCCTCATTAGCTGCTTGAATTGTGGGACCACTTTACAATCTCGTGCACACACACACACACACATACACACCCAAATAAACAAGTACCAAGAATCCCCTAGTCTGCTGCTGTCGGGTGTCAGTTGTCTGGAATTGTGACTGCAGTGGGAATAAGAGTTAAGCTTCTGTTGTGCTGTTTGGCAGAAGCGGTTCAGCTGTCTGGTCAGCAGAAATCCACTGACAAACACTCATTTGCACATACGCAAAAGCACACAAATGCATACAGACACACATGTAAATACAAAACCCATTCAAAGGATACAAAATGAGCTATATAAAACTCAAAACCTCAAAAACCAGAACCTCACATGCATTTATTTCCACACGTGTGCATACATGCTTCGAGCATGAATGCAGGCAATAGAAACATATATGCACAAGCTAAGAGAGTCATATCTGGAGTCAAATTCACTCATCCACCCACACAGACACACAATTCCACACCACCTCCAACATGCTCTCTGGAGTGATCACACTCACACATATCTAGGGATGGGAATTGTAAGGAATTCATCAACTCTCAACATGATTTCACTGAACGATTTGGGTTTCTTAAAAGTTCATTATTGATTGTTTTTAATTTATTTTAACCAAACAGTACTTTACTTTATAGGGATAGTTCACCCAAAAATGAAAATTCTGTCATTAATTACTCAGCCTCATGTCGTTTCAAACCCGTAAGACCTTTGTTCATCTACGGAACACAAATTAAGATATTTTTGATGAAATACGAGAGACCCTGCATAAACAGCAATGCATCTGACATGTTCAAGGCCCAGAAAGGTAGTAAGGACATTGTTAAAATAGTCCATGTGACATCAGTGGTTCAACCTTAATTTTATGAAGCTATGAGAATATTTTTTGTGTGCAAAAAAAAACCAAAAATAATGATTTTGCTCAATGATTTCTGCTTTTCGGGGTTAGTCTGCTGCGATTCACGAGAGTAAGACGACTCTATGCAGGGTCAGAAAGCTCTCGGATTTCATCAAAAATATCTTCATTTGTGTTCTGAAGATGAACAAAGGTTTTATGGGTTTGGAACAACGTGAGGGTGAGTAATTAATGACAGAATTTTCATTTTTGGGTGAACTAACTATTTAATATCAACCATTTATCGGTTAATTGTCATATAGGGTTAAAGACTACAACTGAAGTGATTGCAAATGTGCAACAATAATTAAGAGCTGAGATGTAATTGATGTAGCAACAGCGGTTTTCTTCTGTATTTTGATGTACATCTGAGAGAAACAGATTACTGAAAAAGAAATGTCACCAGAGAGAACTGTCGTTTCACTGAAAGATTGAGTTATAGCATTTTGATTAAAAATTACAATGTAAAAAACATTTAAAAATGACATGGATGGATTGATGAATCATTTGCAAAAAGATCAATAAGATGCATTTAGAAAATATGTAGGGTGAATTTCCATTTCATGCCAACTTCGAACTTTAGTCAGGCAAAAAGTGAATCAGCGAATCAGTCAGTTTACATCTGACTCCCTCGATTATGTCTTATTCGAAATTTACTGGGAAATAAACTTACATTACATTAGTCTTACATTAGTCTATATACTAACTTCCTGTTTACATAATGACAATGTGAAAATGAGCATACACATTCACATTTTAATGTATGAATTACTAATCATTCTAAAAAAAAAAAATTCAAATAAAAAAAAAAAAAAACAAGGTAAAATTTTCAAGTTGAATTGAGGTTAAAGTAATATTTTGGGTGGCAAATATATTATAATCAATCATTTTCCACTTTTGAACACGCAAAAGCTCACATGGCACACGGTCATTCACCCACCTCCAAAAATACTCACACGCACCCTTTAGAATCAACATACACTCACACAGGTCAGATCTTTCCATGATAGACAACACTTTCAGTATAAAACATTTCATGTAAAACACACACACCCATACACACACTCCCACATAGTGCTTGACTTCTGTAACCCTCTCTAGTTGCCCAACACACTGAACAGTATGAGTGAACTGTTCAAACAAATCACGCTCATCTCTCATGCCTCCCTCGTTCTACCTTCCCTTCCGCCCGCGCACCTGCCTCTCACCTCTTCTCTCTCTCTCTCTCGTTCTCTCTCTTTCCTCCTCTGTGAATTATAGCTTGTGCTTTATCATCACATCATGGTTTAATTTTTTCCATCCCATGATGCCTTGCACACCATTATGCCTCTCTTCATTTCGCTGCTCTCTTACTTTTCAACTAATAACTTCGATCGATGCTTCCATCTGTCCCTGCTCTCATTTCTCATTCACTGTGCTCCCCTTCCATAATGTCATATTGTTCCCAGTCCAATCTTACAAACCAGAGGAATCATGGGAGTCATGCGCATATTGTTTTGGAGGGAGCACCGGTACCAGACCTAACTCACTTTGTGCCTGCGGTGAGATAAGCCCAAAAGCAAAAAAACATTTAGCATGCACAAGGAAACATGATGAAATCTCAATCTAATATTAGATGTAGCCAAAGCAAAGCATCAAATAATCCAAGACTTTTTTCTAGAAAGTGTCAAAATGATCCATTTTTTTGCCATTCACACATATATTTCTTTGGTTTGCAGTGGACAAAACAAAAAAGCTGTGACATTTTGAAAGAACTGACATTTTTCAGTACAAAGATATCCTAAAATGGCCTGGACAATTTTACTGGCACTTTTAATAAGCAGAGCAGAATTTAAATTGGGAATTGAGCATAAGGTTTCTTGATTTCCATGCAAGTGATCCTACATTTAAAACCTGTTTATTAGAAATAGTGGTGAATTTGGTTACCATAATAGCAATAGCAATGCAACTACCACGTTCAAGGCCCAGAAAGGTAGTTAGTACATTGTTAAAATGGTACATGTGACATCAGTGCTTTAGCCTTAATTTCATGAAGTTATGAGAATACTTTTTGTGCGCAAAGAAAACAAAAATAATGACTTTATTCAACAATTCTTCTCTTCCGAGTCTTTGCTGCACATTCACGAGAGTATCATGACACATGCGTTTGGTGCTGCTGACGCAGGAGTCAGCGTTCTGACGTAGAATTCGGATGCGCTGAGTCTTGTTTTCAATCAGAGGAATGCAAACGCATGCATTGTGGCACTCTCATGAATGCGCATCGAAGACTGACACAGAAGAGAAGAAATTGCTGAATAAAGTTGTCATTTTTGTTTTCTTTGTGCACAAAAAGTATTCTCGTAGCTTCATAAAATTGAACCACTGATGTCACATGGACTATTTTAACAATGTCCTTACTACCTTTCTTGAACGTGGTAGTTGAGGGTCAGAAATCTCTCAGATTTCATCAAAAATATCTTAATTTGTGTTCAGAAGATGAACGAAGGTCTTACAGGTTTGGAACGACATGAGGGTGAGTAGTTAATGACAGAATTTCATTTTTGGATTAACTAACCCTTTAACCCCTTTTTTTTTAAAAAGAAATTGATATTTTAATTCAGCAATGATGCATTAAAGGAACACGCCACTATTTTTGAAAATAGGCTCATTTTCCAACTCACCAAGAGTTAAACAGTTGAGTTTTACCGTTTTCGAATCCATTCAGCCGATCTCCGGGTCTGGCAGTAGCACTTTTAGCGCAGCTTAGCATAGATCATTGAAGCTGAATAGACCATTAGCATCTCACTCAAAAATGACCAAAGAGTTTCGATATTTTTCCTATTTAAAACTTGACTCTTCTGTAGTTACATTGTGTACTAAGACTAACTTTTGGTTTCCTAAAGTGTTACCAATTATATATATTCTTGGCGAATGGAAAAAATAGATCTGGATTTGAATCCCGTTCCCTTTCATCCCTTTTTCTGTAAATTGAATTTAACATCTACTTGGTTTAAGGATCTGAGGGGTTTGTCAGTTTGAATGGGCATGCCGCTTGTGATTGGAACTTCTCCATCTTGGAATGCATGAGCTTTTTTTTCTCACTGTCAATGTAGTCCATCCATGAATCACAATGCTACATTCACCCATGCCTATTTCAGTTGTTTACCTACAACCTGACAAGCGGTTTACAACAACTGCCTCCCTCTCTCTGTTGCCAGCATGTTCTTTTCTACATTTGACCTGCTCACCACAGATCTGCAGCAGGCAGCGCAGTGTTCTTGATGTGCAGGTCAGTATCGATTTTCAGGATTGAGAGAAAACTCAGCAGCTTTATCGTTCTCCATCTCCCCCTCTCTGGCTTCCTTCCAGACTTCACACATCTCTTCAACATTATCCCTTGTTTATTCCTTTTTTATGTGTGACTTATAGATTTCCTTCTGCCTAGCTCTTATCTATGAGTGTTTCTTTTTTTAGCATTGGAGCCTGTAATCCATGCATACGCTGATCATTCCAGGTCATGAGGGCACATAGTCTTACTTTAACTACCGATCTGTGGTGGAAACATTCATGTACATGCAGACTACAAATAGAAATCTGAGGTATGGGCCGCATACCAATTTGCATTTGTCACTGACACTGTGATAGATTTGAAATGAGGAGACAGCCCCCAAAGATAATAATTAAATAATGATTAAAATAAAAATGTTAAAAACAACTGTCTTGTCTGACTTGTCACCTATATATGTCAAAACACAATTTTAAGATATATCAGTTTGTCACAGATCTTACGTACTGCCGCATAAATACTTAATTTCCATCTCTAGTCAAGTATGCACTTTAAGTGCAGAGTAGAAGTGTGCAAATTGGGGTGCAGCTTTGAGCTAAACTTTTAATGACAAGAATGGCTTGATTCAGTCTTGCCTATTCGAACACAAAAACATATGCTCTCTGCAAACATCTGGCTCGATCAGTGTTGGCGGTGACAAAGAGCATTTTGTCTGCTTGAAATCTGTCCATGCACACTTGAAAAAATTATATTCAAGTAAGAATATTTAACTTACATGGTCTCATCATTGAGGAACTCCAGTTTGCCAGCCACCTCTTCATAGTCTTCTCCAGCTTTGGCGGTTCCCTCGGTAGTGTGGTACGGTACTGCCACCTTTCCCCTCGCTCCAGATGTTCTGTGGACCTTCACCTGCATGATGCCCACACTTTCGCTCACTCGTGTGGAATTGCTCTCGAATGTGAAGATCCCCGCGTGGTCGTCATCGTAAATGGTCACCGTGGCAGTGTGCGCATTACCCAGGGCAGCTTTGGGAGGAGCGTGGCTGGACCCTATAATGCTGTTGCCTGAAGACACCGCATTAGGGTCGAGGATGGAGACCTCGGCACGGTGGACAACACGAGGGTTGCTTAGATGTACGTAGAAATGCTCATCTTCTTCGAATATGTCATCGTCAATCACGCCGACTGTCAGCTCCTTCACCGTCTCACCCGGTTTAAAGACCAGAGTGCCCTCTGCGAATTCATAGTCTGATCCTGCGTTAGCGGTGCCATCCTCTGTGCGATAGTCAACCTAGACACAGGAACAGTTTCTACTGTCACACAGCTAAAGTGCTGAGGAAGCAATGCTATCTTTTTATATTCAGAAGAGGTACAGTAAGTGCATGGGGGGGGGGATCTTATATATAGAGTCTTATAATGTAACTTTTTGCAGAGGATGTGTGATAATTTAAAAATTCCAACAATAATAATAATAATAAATAATTAATAAAAATATTAATAAAAAATACTATAAATATTAATCATATTATATAACAAACAACATAATAGATATTTAAATGTTATACATTTATTATAATTATTATGCTGTATTGTTGTTGTTGTTATACTGCATATAGTAATAATAAAATTAATAATAACTTATTTTTACTGATCACTTCACATAAAAACACAATATTTATTTTATTAATTTCTTATAATTGAGACCCTGGACCACAAAACCAGTCATAAGTAGCATGGGTATATTTGTAGCAATAGCCAACAATACATTGTATGGGTCAAAATTATCGATTTTTCTTTTATGCCAAAAATCATTAGGATATTAAGTAAAGATCATGTTCCATGAAGATATTTTGTAAATTTCCTACTTTAAATACATCAAAACTTAATTTTTGATTTGTAATATGCAGTGCTAAGGACTTCATTTGGACAACTTTAAAGGCAATTTTCTCAATATTTTGATATTTTTTTTGCACCCTCAGATTCCAGATTTTCAAATAATTGTATCTCGGCCAAATATTATCATAAACCATACATAAATGGAAAGCTTATTTATTCAGCTTTCACATGATGTATAAATCTCAATTTCAAAATTGGGTCCAGGGTCACAATTAATATTTGGTTTTATTATTTTTGATTTAATCATATAATAATAATAATAATAATAATAATAATAATAATAATAATAATAATAATACAAAATCATATATAATAAATAATAACAAAATTATCATTTTTATTGAAGTATTAGTCTATGTGGTGTTATTAATATTAATAATAATATAGTATATTTCACCATCTTATCAACACCACTTAAAATAATTGAAACTAATTTCCTGTGGTAAACTTCACAACTGAAAGCTTTAAATAATAAATGAGCTAATCTGAAATCTGTTAAAACAGTGTCAATTAATTGCTCATCTCCTAAATGCTGTAATTATTAAAAATAGCTCTGAGAGTACATCCTCACTCCTGGGAATCATCTAGGTTTTTGGCTTCAAAATGATATCACATCCATATAATTAAAGTACAATCACAGCAATGTAATCACAGTACTGTTGGGTAAAGACAGCGGAATCATTACCTTGACAGTGCAGCCGCTGTCTCCACCATGTCGGGTTACAGAGAGTTTTAAAGAGCCACAGTTCTCAAAGCATTGATAATGAGAGGGCTCAAACTCCAGGTAGATGGTGTGAGGGTCTTCTTCTTGGGCATTAGCCTCATGGCAGCTCACCACCTTCCTGGCTTGGTCTGCAGCATGCTTCTTCAGGATGTTCCCTGCTCCGATCATCATGCGAGTGGCCTGGATGCGATAGAAAGCTCGACTCTTCTGCTGTTGCACCAGCACTTGATAGTTCGCCATCTCAATCAGCTGCTCCATGTCCTTCTCCGGGTGTCTTTGTTTGAGTTCCTTCAGCGTACGAGCCATCTCCCTCCTGGCCTCCTCTTCTTCCCCTCCACCTCCTCCACCACCTCCTTCCTCCACACCGGCCAGCATCCCATCAAGTGCCTCCTTGTGGTGGGAATTGGCACCTTGGCCGTCCATCTCCATATCCATCTTGGTGAACATGCCGTCACCCTCCGTCTCAATGATGATGCCACGGTTCTTGTCAGCACGATAGCGCTTGTGAACATATTTGTAAAAGAGCAAACGACGGTCAGCGATCCAGGCCTGAACCACACAGAGCGGAAAGAAGAGGAAAGTAAGCACGGCCTCCCAAACTTCCACCACACCAGGAGAAAAGACAGAGAGGATCAAGTAGAGCCAAATGTAGGCGAATATGCTCCAGGCTGCCGTCACAAAGAAGACCCTCAAGTGCTTGATTTTGCGTACCTCTCCATCTGGGACCACGTAAACACAGATGGCGATGATGATGAACATGTTGAAGGCAGCGCTACCCACAATTGTGCTTGGGCCCAGGTGTCCAGCCTCAAACTTGTGCCCACAGACCTCAATCACGGATAAGAGTATCTCAGGGGCCGATGATCCCAAGGCCATGAGGGTCAAGTTGGAGACTGTCTCATTCCAGATGCGCACGGTCGCAGTGGTGGTCTCTCCGTTGGGTTTCTTGATCGTTATCTCCTTCTCTTGAGATGTAATCACCTCGATGGATGACATGAACCGGTCTGCGATGATGGACATGCCCAAGAACATGTAGATGAGGGCCACAAAGTAGACGATGGCACGTGCCACCTTGTCGCCTACAGAGGGGTTCTGGGGGTTCCATACTGGCAGGACAACACCCTCAGAGCAGCTGTCCTCCCCTGAACAGTTCCCCGGGCTGCTGTGGGATGCGTCGCCACCGGCCTGAGAGAGATGGGCAAGGCCCAAGAGGAAGATCAGGAGGAGGAGAGAGGAAAGGCAAGGAGTTAAGGAGAAAGGGGTCGACGGAAGGCGCAAATGAATCATGGTGGTAGTGTAGCAGTAACTGTGTCCACCAGTCGCAGAGATGACGATCAATAAACCTCTGTAACAGACAAAAGCAACAGAATATTCACATTGGTGAGAATGACAATTCAAAAAGAACCTGTTAAGTGTATCTAAACATAACATTCACATTAAGAACAGCTTCAAAGTAGAGGTCTGCATTCCCTCGGGACCTGATGCAACTGAGTGAAGCTTTGAATTGCTGGGTGAGAGTGGGATGATTTGTGCGTTGGAGGTGGGAGAAAGAAATGACTAGTGGGACTCAAACAAAATATAAATATCTAAATTAAAGTTACTTAAAAGGGTCATGAACTGAGAAATGAAAATTCCATTTATCTTTTGACATATAAGAGGTCACTGTACTTTAAAAACATCATGTATGTTTCAGAACTCAAAACTCGTTAGTCTAAAAACAGCTTATTTTGAAGCCAGTCTGCCAAAACGACAGCTTGTGGAATGTACAACTCTATGATGTAATAGTGTGGTTAAACTCCGCCTCCGCAGAAGAAGATCAACGCCTGCTTCTACATTGCTGCCTGTTTAGCCACATAGTAAGTAAATGAAAAGAGCGGCAAAAGCAGGTCTATGCAGAAACCAAATGATAAAGATGCTCCGAAAGATGCTATGCAGTGCCAAGTTGTGGAAAAACAGTGTTTGCGTTGCCTTCCTTCTGATCCCAATGTTAGGAAAGAGTGGATGAACTTTATTTTTTAAGAAATTACAGACCATGTCAGTAAGAACTTGGTCCTTTGTTCACTTCATTTTACCACAGATTTGTTTACAAACAATGCACAATTCAACGCAGGATTTTCAGAAAGATTGAAACTAAAAGACCATGCTGTGAAACTATTTTGAATCCGACAGTAATATCGCAACACACAAATGTGAGTAACTGTTTTTATTACATGATCACTATTGCTTTGTCTGTTATTACAGATCGTTTGATATGTACTGATATGTACTGATTTGATATGATGAGTATTTATGCATTTTTGACCCAAATCACAGCAGCATCCATCTATGAAGGCTGTCAAACATATGCAAGTGTTAGCCAATAATAGCATTGGGTGTTTACTTCCAATTCTACAAGGTACAGAATGCTATTTGTCTATTGTGCAACAAAATTAAACTGTTTACAATGGAACAAGGTGAGGTCAGAAGCATTGTGTGTGTGGGAATCCGAAAAAAATTGCCACCAGAGTGAGGCAGAATCATACTGAAACAGGACTGAAAATTTTGCACCAGTGTGATTTTGCAGGCGGGACAAAATGTAAAAATTACAGGCAGGAGCTGGTAAGAAATATGTTTTTAGCGGGAATGAGACAGAAAAATCAGAAAAATTCCACACAGACCTGTACTTCAGTGCTTCAAACATCACCTGAAACAGATTTAATCGGGAGAATAAGGTTGCTGTTTTTTGCAAACAGAGTTTCTGACAGCACAAGACAGCTTGCATCATGGTGAACTCTTAGAAGGGTTGTGTCTCAGAGAGCACAAGCTAGTCAACCCTATAACAATATGATCATTCCTGACAAACTGTACCCATCTGACAATTAAAAGGAACGAAAACATATAAAATGCAACAATACTTCATATAATGTGGAAATAAGACCTTATCTATTTTATATTGTATTCACTCAGCCTTTGAGTTTAACCTCTTAGTCACATGTGAAAGATTTATGATCTGTTTCCATGGGGGGAGAAAAATCAAATAAAAATGGTTGACATGTTATATCAAATAATTCACAGTGATATAAGGAACCTTTTTTTTGCAGGGCGTTAAAGGGGCACATGAATTTCTTTCATTGATGGCTGTGAAGTTATCTTCTCTACTTCCTGTCATGCACTCTTTTTCTCATGCAATGATCAAGGCCACCATACTAACGTTCACATATAGACCTTCTACACATTAATTAACAGACATGTACACAAAACAAAAAACTGTTTGCCTGCTTTATTGAGAAAAAAAGCATTTACTAGCATGCTCTATAGCTCTATAGACAAAGAGCACTCCTACAAAGAACTACCGCACCATCATATCAAATTTATTATATATTAAATAAAAACCCCAGATGTCAGGAACACAGATATCTTTTCAATCTGGATAACACCATCCTTGAACACAGAATGAAATTCTACAAAATAAATATATCAACTTCAATTTGATATTTAAGCTATTTGAAAGTGTGACATATAGCATATCTTACATAGTTCTATATCAAACTGAAATATGGGGTCTACAAGAATATAGAAAATATGAGAAAAAAATAACTGAATCAGGAACTAAATACAGGAGTTATGCAAGTACACCCTAAAAATCCAAAGCAAAATGACAATTTATACTAATGCTCAAAAGTTTGGGTGGGTTAATTTATTAAGATTTATGAAAGTCTGCTTACCAAAAACGCATTTATTTAGCAACAAGATTTAGGACATATTGTAAATGCTGACATTCCTGCCAATAAAGCTAACTTTATTGTTTCACGTCAGTAAAATCATGTTAAATCTGACTCTAAACAAATCATACAAGTGTGGAATGGTGCCAGTTAATGGAGCGCATCCCACCCTCTATACAGGAATCCCTGTAGAGACAAGTTTATATAAGAGCTGGAGTCACACATGCGTGACTGCTGCATTTGGCCTGTTGACTAAGTCACACATGCACACACATCAGTATCACTGGCTGCTTGGAGCTACAGAGAAATATGAGATCATCTTCCACTACAATAATTTGTGATGGAGCCAGGTCTGTCACTCCAAGTCCAGGTCAAATCCAGGTCATTAACCTTGTTTGCTTATGTGTGAGGTAGGTGAGATCCCACACTGCCCCTTTGAAAGCCTTGAGTGTGCACCACTGCTGATAATGCACAACGATGCAATCACACCTCATGTTAATATAATGTACATTTTTATTTAATGCAATTAATGAAAAAAAAAAACACCAGTACATGAGTTAAAATACATATAGAAATAGACAACCGTTATCCTTATTGATATTAATATTTAATAATATTACTATTTTTAGTCTTACTTTTACTATTACTCTTTTTTTACTGGAGTAAAGGCTGCTGAAACTTCCACTTTGCACTCACAGGAGTAAATTACATTTTAAAATATGTGACCCTGGACCACAAAACCAGTCATAAGTGTAAATTTTTCGAAATTGAGATTTATACATCATCTGAAAGCTGAATAAATAAGCTTTCCATTGATGTATGGAAAGCTTGTTAGGATAGGACAATATTTGGCCGAGATACAACTATTTGAAAATCTGGATTCTGAGGGTGCAAAAAAATCTAAATATTGAGAAAATCGCCTTTAAATTTGTCAAGTTCTTAGCAATGCATATTACTAATCAAAAATTAAGTTTTGATATATTTACAGTAGGAAATTTACAAAATATCTTCGTGGAACATGATCTTTACTTAATGTCCCAATGATTTTTGGCATAAAAGAAAAATCAATAATTTTGACCCATACAATGTATTTTTAGCTATTGCTACTAATATATCCCAGCGACTTAAGACTGGTTATGTGGTCCAGGGTCACATATATTAAAATAGAAAACAGTTATTTTATATTGTAATAATATTTCACAATATTGCTGTTTTTAACTTTATTTTTTTAATCAACTAAATGCAGCCTTAGTGAGCATATGAGACTTCTGTCAAAAAAAATAAAAATAAATAAAAAGATTTAAAAAAGTGCTTGCATATTTCTAAAGCTATGCATATGTTTCAGAGCATATCCAAGCATAGAAAATTGTACAAATTACTGTATTATGTACAAATACCTATGATTACTAACATGATCAAGCTGGAAAAACAGCAAATATCATTCTAGCGCATGTTTACATTCTAAGAATTAAATAAGCACAGAATCTGCACGTGATAGGCCCTTATGTCTAAAGTTTGTAGATAAACACAATAAGATATGCAGCTAATTTTAAGCAGGTGCAACCGTTTGTAACTTAATATGCAATGTCATCCACTTTCAGTTATTTTACCAGTCCAAGCTCATTATGCTGCTTGATATTCCAAACTGGTATTTGTTATAATATTACTTTAATTATCATAAACACACTGGTTTGTAGCACAAGTTTTACCATTTACTGCACTTAAATTATTCTAAGTTATGTACCTATAGCAGCTAATGTATCTGAAGTCTTGCACATTTTAAAAATAGCTCACTTCCACATTGGAAAATAAGATGGATACAACATATAATAAGGCATAAAAAGCCATAATGGCATTCAATTATCTTCATTTTAAGTGCTTTTATCAGCAAATATTGACGTATGTGATTAACTGAGATTTTTTCATCGGCATATAATCATATAATTACTTCAACGGAAATTTTTTATCAATTGACAGCCCCTCACAAACGTTATGTGACCTTTCTCAGCACTCTTTTAACGATTTGATGACATTAGCGTGTTCACCCTGCCCCTTCCACACGTCCCTGGACACAAATCATGCACTTGGCATCAAGCACGCTCCCCCACTATTGCCACACACGATGCCAGGCCTATAAATAGCACCGAGGCTGTTCCCTGAGCCCTTAGCGCGAGCTCTCAGCCAATAGTGCCCATCAAAGATGAGGGCTTATCTCACACACCATTTGGACTGTATCTTATTAATTTCCCATGACAGAGCATGCAAGCAAGCAAATGAAGCTCTGCATAACATGCAAAGATATTGCCCTGCAGGCGGATTGAGGGGCAGAACAGACCACAGCGCTGCATGGCAGCAGTACGGCTGCAGTTGCGATCCTGCAGGCAGAGTGTTAGAGGGATCTACAATTGATGGGCACATCAATCAAGAGACTGATTGCATTAATTGGCATATGCAGAGCATCCACACCACAGCAGCATGGTTAGCGGCGGGGCACAAGGCAAACGGAGCAGTGAGCAGCACTACAAAGCCCTCAGTGATATGAGCAAGCCTGGGGAAAAGGAACACACAACACAGTATGAGCTGTTGATGGCCTGAAGGATTCATGCACACCCACGGACTACAATAGCATAATAATGCATGGTCTCTGATGCTGCAGGAGATGAATATAATATTTTTTTTCTATTGAAATTTTTCTGGCTTCAAAATATTTCTTTGTTTTAGGTGCTGGACCCCAAACCTGACTAAATTTACCCACTTTTAACCAGCAAGACTTCCCTGGTCAACCAACTTTATACACTACGTAGGGGTGTGCAATATGACGATTTTTGATCGTCGACGATTAAAATGTCTCCACAATCTGCTTGTGAAAATATCATAGTATCGTGCTACAGTGCCTGATTATTGGACTAAGTTATCTTTTGCGTCTGATTGAGCTAATGCTGTCAAAAACACACAAGGATTACATATAAATTTTTGGTTATGTCTAAAGTGAAAGTAAACAGTTGAGAGAAAAACGGATGCGTGCAGGTCTTAAGGCAACAGTACAAAAAAAAATGCTGCGCTTTGTTGTTTATGAGAATTCAAGAGGGTCTGAATTCAGTCAGCGAGTGCGCGCACACAACAAAACTCAGTTTCAGGATGACTCATCTGAAAGCCTCTGATTGGCCACTGCATTCCTAAGCTCAGCAAAATCGTGTGTGATTGGTTATAATGTGCAACACTGTAAAAACGCTTGAAAAGAAAAATGGTGCAACATGAGCAGATCTTAATTTAATGTCGCAATCATTCATTTTCACTTTGTTAGCAACAGGAGTTATAGATTTAATTTATTTGTGCAGAAGCATTTTTGTCCAATTTAGTGCCATTTTAGCTCCAAGTTCACATGGCCACACGCTCCGGGCAAAGGCTAGAAGGGATACGTATCCGACCGGAAATGCGCTACTGGGCATGTGCACATCAGTACAGCGTAATTTTTGTCACACTGTATTATTGTAAGGGGTAGGTTTAGGGTTGGGGTAGGTGTAGACGTTAATAAAACACAATCTAATAGATAGAAAATTAAATTCATTGTCAGTTTCCGGTCGGATACATATCCCTTCTAGCCACAACCCACGCTCCGCCTATGCTGCCGATTGTCATTAAAGGGATAGTTCACCCAAAAATTATTTCTGTCATTATTTATTCACTCACATGTTGTCCCAAACCTGTATTAATTTCTTTCTTTTGTTGAACACAAAATAAGATATTTTGAAGAATGTGGGTAACCAAACAGTAGCTGGTCCCCATTGACTTTGACAGCAGGAAAAAAATAAAGAAAATACTATGGAAGTAAATGGGGACCAGCAACTGTTTGGCTCCCCACATTCTTCAAAATAATTTTTATGTTCAACAGAAGAAATAAACTCATTCGGGTTTAAAACAAAACCAAAAAAAAAAAAAAAAAAACTCGTGAGTGAGTAAATGATGACAGAATTGTCATTTTTGGGTGAGCTATTCCTATAATGGTAATAAAACAAAACACACAGAAAAAAATACTCAAGACTCTTGACTGAAGAACTTTAATACAGTTGCTTTTTAAATAAGAGTCGATGTATGATTGATGTATATAGTGTTTTATTTTTATATTTGTTAATTAAATTTCTTGAATGCTACTGTTAAATACACCTACTGTGCTTGAAAAAATAAAGCAATGTTTGTTTTATTTGTATAATATGTGTATTTGTAACATGTAGCCTATCTTTGTCCTTATTTTTTAATAACAAAGATAAAATAATGGCATAGATCTTTAAACTTTGCACTGTTTGGCCTAAATGTTTGCCATTCTTTTTTATTTTATATTTTGTTACCTTGTAAGGCTTTGTTTTTAAAATAGGGAAATTAGTTTGTCTGCATTGCTCAGACAACTTGCAAAATAGTAAAACCGACATGACAAAGAATCATGATAAAATTGTGAATCGTGATATTTCTGAAAAAAAAAAATCGTGATATGATATTTTTGCCATATCGCCCACCAGTTGTGTAAATGCTTTCTGGTCGACCAATTACCAGCTAAGTTTTGCAGGGGAACATCTTTGCTATGCCAGCCGGGTCTAATGAAAACTTGTAATAATTTGTGTTTTAATTGTGAATAAAATATGTTCAAGTCAAGTTGGGTTGTAGAAAAACATACAATCCAGTCCTAAACCTAACAAAGAATGTCATAGAATAAAGAAACTCAAATTCATACATTTTCCCAGTTCAAGTTGCACAGTATTGTACGATTTCGTCATTTCATATGAATTATTAAATGGTTCATAATTTAGTAATTACTGGTCTACAAAATAACTGGTTGTTACTTTAACAAACAAATACATGAAGAAAGGAAGAGTTTACTTATTACTTCCTTAGGGCTTATGAAGAAGCCTAATTAGATACAAGTCTTTAATTCTTTTGCAGACTTAAAAACAGACACATATCAGATCATCATTGAAAAATACATCATGCCAACTAATAGTTCTTGGCAAAAAAAAAAAAGCATCTAATTAACTTCACATGCACAGTTTGGATCTTCTCAAAGACATTTGTCAAGATGTTGTTTTGAGTGTGTGTGGCCCAGTATGATCTACAAATGCAGTGTTTAGCTCTCTGGCTTTATGATCTGCTGTGTGGAGCCTACTGGGGATTCTACCAGTGACTGTAGCTGTGGCCAATTCCCATAACAACAACACAGCTCTCAGTACATCTGCCCTGACACTCTGTCTGCACACGTACTATGAACACACATACACACAACTGTGGACAGTTATAAATGACTGAACAAGCTCATCAGGGTCTTTCAGCTTATGGTTTATCATTATGACATATACAGGAGTACTGTACTGAATATCAACACAGATATTCAGTATACGACAACATGTGAGAGATTGCTTTTTTTTTTATACATTTCAATAAACAAGAAATTAATATCAAATCACTCACATTCCAGACACAATATTTGTAATTACTTTGTTGATATTTGGTCTGCCAACTAAAAAATTTCAAACAATAACACAACAGAAACAGAACACACAACAGAGGAGCACGTGAATGAATCAGTTGTGCAAATGATTCAATGACTTATTTATGATTCGTTCCTGATTTGATCAGTGTGTTTGCACAAATTGATTGTGTAACTGATTAACTCACTTGTAAAGACAGTCACTTGATTTGTTATTGAATGAATCAGTATGTTGACTTAATTGGTTCCATAATTGACTCAATGACTCACGACTTCTTGCCAACAACTGATTCAACAAGTCACTAAAAAAAAAACAACTAATAATGTACAGATATTTTTAAAATTGCAAGTTAAATTCTAAATTTAACAGTATAAATTAATGAATGTAATTAACAATAATAAATGTATTATAAATATACTGTTGTGTATTGTTAATTCCTGCATATTTATACATTGACCTAGATTAATAAATGCTGTATAAATTGTTGTTTATTCTTAGTTCATGTCACTTGAATGCTAAATTTATTGTAAGGTGTTACCAATAAAGCGTACTGTATAACTGTCCATCATCAGTCTGATACTGTATTGTCCAAAGAATCAGTAAGTCAGAAAATTATTTCGTTAAGTGCTCACAGCACTCCATTTGTATCTTTATACATCTAGACACCAAAAATACGGTCTCCCCTTAGTCTTTTCAAAACTCATTTTCTGAGCGCAGAGTTTTATGTTGTACATATCCTGTAAAATAAGCCATATCAACATCAACTATAAGTACTTTCATAAAACAACACAAATCCTCCAGCTATGCCTGACTGTGGAAGTGCCTCTGCTCAGACAAAACAGCACACATTTAGAAAAAAATAAAATTTATGTAACCAATGGAGTTGTTTTAAATATGCTGAGAGACTGTTAAATCCTTAATCTCGCTTAAGGCTTTTAGTGGTGGTAAAATATGAATGCTTTAGTCTTTTTGCCCGGAGAGTAAAAGCGGGTTTATCTTTAAGGGAGAGGAGGACAGGTTCAGTCTCCTGAGGCTAAGGGAGTAGAGCAATAATGAAAAAGAGAAAGACAGTTTAGTTGTATTAGGAGAAAATGGTAGACAGACTGATAGGTAACAAAGCATGAGTGTCAGAATGGAAGGAAGATGGATGAAAAGGGAACAAAGCGATAACACAGGCAAAAAAAAGTTTGAATGCTGTGTTGGTTAAGGCAGAACAGGAAGTTAAAAACTTTCTCTAGCTAGTCTCTAATCAGCAGTTCAGCAATTCAGCAATGATGGATTCACCATCCGCTTTGTATACCTAAGATATCTGCATATCTAAGCCCACATGACTCTCAAGGCCTTCTCATTAATCCTTCTGTATTTCACCTGCCTCTAGCTCACCATTTTATTACTATTCCAATTCATTAAATATACACTATCTTCATTCAAATGTTTGGGGTCAATAATTTTTTTTTTTAACCAAAGGTATAGTTCACCCCAAAATTAAAATTCTGCCATTAATCACCCTCATGTCGTTCCAAACCCATAAGAATTTCATTCATCTTTGGAACACAAAGATATTTTTGATGAAATCCAAGAGCTTTCTGACCATCCATAGACAGCAACACAACTGACACGTTCAAGGCCCAGAAAGGACATAGTTAAAATAGTCCATGTGACATCAGTGGTTCAGCCGTAATTTTATCAAGTTACAAGAATACTTTTTGTGCACAAAGAAAACAAAAACAATGAGTTTATTCAACAATTTCTTCTTTTTCGTGTCAGACAACATGCGTTCACAAGAGTACCGTGACGTTGCTGTCTATGGAGGGTCAGAAAGCTCTCGGATTTCATCAAAAATATCTTAATTTGTGTTTTGAAGATGAACAAAGGTCTTACAGGTTTGGAACAACATGAGGGTGAGAAATTAATGACAGAATATTCATTTTTGGGTGAACTATCCCTATAAGGTCTTGGGAATATCTTGAAAATAATACAATAAACCTTGTGGTCAATACAAAATTTTTGGGTGAACTATCCCATTAATGGTCTTAAAAACAGACTTCTGTTTCTTTAACAAAAAATATAATTTGTGTTTATTCCTTGTGATTTTAAGAGCAGCATTTTGTTGACAGGTTTCAGGTGAGATTCCATGAAAGTTATTGCTATATTTCTCAGTGTAGATGATTATTAACAGTTTGGTCAATATTTGTCCCTCCATCCTCCACCTTTTCATTCCACAGTAGTCAATATTTACCAGACGCCTCTCCATCTTAATTTAGCTTCCTTACAGGGATCTCCCCCTAAAATCTTCCCATTTGAGTGAAGAACTGGCCAGTGTAACACTAGCGGATGCAAAGCCAGGCTAAGCTTATATTAAACACAGTGTCACTGAGGACAGCTGCTCAAAGAACCATTATGACTGCCCATTCAGACCTGTAAGATAGTGTGCAGTGGCAGTTTGAGGCTATATTCAGCTGGAATGAAGTCTTTTCTGATGGCAAGAATGAGGATTCAACCAGATGATCACAGGGTGTGATTTAAAGCAACAGAACCATATTAAGAAAGAACGAGTTTTCCCCAAAATGCCAAGTTTGCAATTGCCAGTATGTGCAGCCATAACAAAGGCATAACAATGATGATCAATTAGGGCCAGTGGCAGCAGGCGGTCATGTTGCACTTCAGAGATATGTGAGAGATCACGACACAAACACACACACACGCCCCAGCATGGGGAATCTGTGCCTCACTAGTGCACCAGACCCAATTAATAAACAAACTGAGAAAAGCAGCAGGTCAGCTCGATGTTTAACAACACAACCGCCGCTTGTTCATCATCATTACCGCCCATGACTCCACAATCAGGCCTGTAGGATATCAGAGCGAATCAGACCAGTTAAGATTCGATCAGATTGGTGTTAGAACCACCAAAAGAGCCAAATTCCAGAAAGAGGCCCATCCAAGAAAACAGGACAATGTCATAAATCTGTCCACGGTACCCTGGCGCCTTGAGTCTGGAGCAAACCAACAAGCCTCTTTCACAGAACAGCTTGCAACATTCAAACAAAAGAACACTTATTGATAATTCCAATTCAGCAAGGAGACTATCAAATTTGGGGCAAGTAATCAGGACTGATGGTCAAAGATATGGCCGTCACATGTAAATCTGTGATCGAAATCAGAGCTACAGACTTTCTTGGGTGGGTCTCCACATAGAAGAAAGATCAGACTGAAATTCCTTTGTCCACAGAGTCGCTTCCATATGCACCCAAAATCATCTTAAAAGGACTTATGAGCAACTAATGAACTCCATATTATGTATGTAATCCACACAATTGATGATCATCTTTTAATCACATATTATGTATGTATTTAATAACTAGGGAATAGTTTAAGAGTTCATATCCTTGTTTGGTATGTATGACTTTGAAAAATCATGCTTTAAATGTTTCTTCCAATCAATTCTTTGGCAAATGTACCATAGTCTTGTTAGAGAAATCATGTCCAAAATTATACTTTACAAGAGTGGGAAAATTCTGACCATGTGACTGATAAGATAACATTTTAGATTTATGAATGGGGAGGAGAAACATACAACACCACGAGCCAAGATCATTTCTAATTGGTCAAGACCAGCATTAGGAGGTGTCTGAAAGCCGAGTTTAAATACTCAGGACACCATTAAACTCTCTCT
This sequence comes from Spinibarbus caldwelli, assembly GCA_039654775.1. NCBI lineage: Eukaryota > Metazoa > Chordata > Actinopteri > Cypriniformes > Cyprinidae > Spinibarbus > Spinibarbus caldwelli. Next base: position 16,136,941 of record CM077258.1, read on the forward strand.
TGGTTCCTCTCTTGCTTCTTCTTCTCTTTTGCCACCGCGTTTTGACGCTGCTCTCTGAGCATGCTCTGGCCTACGTGCCAGCTGCTACCACAATGAGAAGAAAACCCACCTAGTCTCGTTACATCCTTTTATTCTTTTACTTTAATTTCTTGTCTTTCCGTGAGAGTTTCGTTAAGTTAAGTTTGCTGCAAAGTCCAGCTCCGACCGCACCCGCCCAAACTTCAACCAGACCAACTCCGCATCAAGAGGCACGCCCAAGACTTTACTACGAAAGACCACTGAACTCAACCTCGGGAAACCCCTTTCTGCAAGACGACAACAAAAGAGAATCCCTTAACACAAAGGCAACAAGCAAGTAACCTCCAGATTCTAACTGAATTGGTGCATTTAATACAGATTTTAGCCTCATTAAGAAACTCAATGCGAGGGTTAATTAAGTGATTGATGGTTGTTCAGGTCTATGCAATTGCACATTGCTGTAAACTTGGGATTTCACATTTCATTCTTTAAACTTATCCTTTCCTCACTTTCTCTCTTTCTGCAACGTGTGAATGTGTGAATGCGTGTGTTCATGTGTTAGGTTAGATTAGTTTACATGTCTTAGGTTTATATAAATAAAGTCTTATTTATATTGAAAAGAGAAGTATCTTGTGTTTTGTGCTTACAAGTTAATGTCTTAATCTGCCGATCTTGTTACTGCGCTTATTAATAGTGTTTTCACTATATTTTGGATTTTAATATCCAGTGCAGAGTTGATGTTATACGGCTCGTTCACTGAACCGCTGCCGACTCAGTGATCAGCCGTGAAACAGTGATTCTGTTCAAATTCCCCATAAAATCATAAATGATTCCCTTTGAGCTAAATTGACTTGTTTCCCATATATATTAACTATTTACATTTACAGGCCTGTGAAAGTCTTTCATTTCCATGCTCTCCTCTTTTATCTGTTCTTTTTCTCCTCTATGTTGCAGGCCCTTTCACGCTCCCTCGACAGGGCATGTCATAATTGGTGGGAAATTAAGTCTGTCTTTTCTAAGGATGTTTTAATGTCACTGGTGTCACATTTTATCGTTAAGCAAGTGCTCATTTGACTGGCTGAGGGTGGAACGGGGACATCCTGCATTTCCACATCATCTTTCTTATATCTTAAGAAGGAGATGAGACAGACTCCTGTGGACAATAACCGCATAAGCCAACGGCATGATTTCATAAAAAAATCATTTCTATGGAGATAACCAGATGTGTGAAAGTTAATAATGTGCAATTATGTAACATCAATAATATCAATGAAAAAAAGGGATCATGCAGGGTTGAGAATCATTTAAAAATTAATTAAGAATGCTTTTTAAATTTCAAGTTTGAGTTAAGAGAGCAAATAGAATGTAGAATTGTAATTTAAATGGAAGTAGAATTGATAGATAGATAGATAGATAGATAGATAGATAGATAGATAGATAGATAGATAGATAGATAGATAGATAGATAGATAGATAGTCTGATTTAATTATTCTAATATGACATATACTTCACAGCCTTCATAAAAATACCTTGAGCAGTCTACAAGAGGAAAACTGTACAAAAGCCCATTCAGTTTCTCAAATTAAACACTGAATGAGCAAGATTAGCGAAAATAAATCCCATTGAGTCATTCGTTTAAGAATGTTGCTACTTCGTAAGCATCACTGCACAGAGATTTATTGACTGAGTCATTTGCTCAGTCTGTGGACTGATCCAAACACCATCTTCTTTCATTCTAGAACATCTCTATAATCAGTGAACATGTTGGTTTTTGCTTTTGATGCATAGTGAGATGAGAAAAATGAAGAATAGCAGATAAAAAAAGAGGAAGCAGAAAGGATAGAGAGAGAAAATGAGGAAGACAACATGAGATAGACTGAGAGAGATCTTAGTGAAATCTCAGGCTTTGAAGCTTCTCATACTAGAGGGCAGAGATGGGGGAGGGTTTGCAGTGCAGTCAAAGAACTTATAGCTCTAATGAAAGAAATGACTTCAGTATCCAAACACTTTAAAAAAAAGCACAGAAGACTATAATTATGAAAATAACCCAATTACACAAGACAAAAAGTGCACATATACTCTCAAAAACACACACCATTTACATAATCACGCAAACCCCAGAGCTCTACCATTTCCGCATATTACAAAGTCTAATTTTATAGTATATGCAATAATTCTCCATATGTTCGCTGGAAACAGATCTCATCAGTGCCTCGGCTCCGAATGCCCACGTTTCCTTTTTCTTGACACAGTCTAGTAGTTTTCCTGCTATCTCACCCTATTGTGAGGCACCACACGCATCGAATCTGCCATTTAAATGGGTCAGCCTCCTCTCCTGTGTACTGCAAAAACATGAAGCTTCTCCCACCCTCAGATCCCTGCATATTAACAACTGTCATGTAGCGCTCTCTCTATACGCCGCCTGCATGTCCACCGTACGCATCAATATTCATGAAACATGCAACATCGCTCCACGTGCCCTCTGTAATCTATATCGGTGGACAGACGAATAAAACGCGGTAGCAGATCTTTAGAGCTGCGGGTTTATCCAGATCGCAGTAGTTCAAGTAGCCTCTCGTTCTCCATAAAGCATTTATTGCTCTCCTGGCACCTTTGACAGGAGGGAAGTCGACGGGCCTGAACCAGCAGGGAGTCATCCAGTGCTTTAAATACATAATAAGCAGGGCTGCAGCAGAGTAAGCAGGAGCTCCGAAGGGTTTGAGATTGACTGACGGTGCACCTCGGAACAGTGTAGATGTTTGGTTAATGGTATATGTGGTTAAAAGCACAGGTGCAAAGCAAATATGCTTTACAGTGTGACAGTTTGTTATTGGTGAGACAAAGGGGGTCTATAATACATGGAGAAAGCCATGTTTTACCATTTTAGTTCACGTCAGAAGCAGCTGCTCAGCTAGTGTAGAACAACGCGGATACGCAATCCGCCATCTTTGCATGTAAGTGCTCAGTTCTACAGCCAGACATTTTTTTCCCAATCACCCAAGCTGTAAATGTCATGTGACTAATCGCTTTGGAGCTGCAGGAAAAATGGCATCGCAACAACGCTGATTCGCTGATTGCACCACAAGAAGGCACACAGTTCCAACTAGTATTATTTTGGTCAACGAAAACTACAAAACTACATTTTTTAAAAAAAAACTGAAGTAAACTAAAAAACCAAACAAAAGAACAACAGAAATGGTGCGCAAACTAAACTAAAAGGCATTTAAAAGTATCATGATAGTAAATCAGTAAAATAAAATATAAATGATCAAAAATTAATTTTTGATCATCCACCACGCGGATACCTCGTTTTCGTTCAGATCAAAGCGTAAATGACGTAAACAGCGTATCCGCGTGGCGCAGTTGACACAGAGGAGACGAATTGTTGAATAAAGTCATTGTTTTTGTTTTCTTTGCACACAAAATGTATTCTCGTAGCTTCGTAAAATTACGGTTGAACCACTGATGTCACGTGGATTATTTTAACGATGTCCTTGCTACTTTTCTGGACTTTGATCGGGGTAGTATCCTTGCTGTCTATGGGAGGGTCAGAAAGCTCTCAAAATTCATCAAAAAATATCTTAATTTGTGTTCCGAAGATGAACGGAGGTCTTACGGGTTTGGAACAACATGAGGGTGAGTAATTAATGACAGAATTTTCATTTTTGGGTGAACTATCTCTTTAACATAGTAAAACTAAAATTAAAAGGAAATCAACTGAAACTAGAAATTAATTAATTAGTTAACTATGAAAAAAAATAAATTAATTTTTTTTTTTAAATTTAAAATCACATAAAATTCAAGACATTAATGTTTGCCTACAAAACCACCTCTGGCTCTGCACCCCTTTACCTAAATTCAGTACTTCAGACCTATGTGCCCTCTAGAAGCTTACGTGAATGGCACATTATTGTGCATTAAAACTAACACTAGCTTTCTTTATTCTATTCTATCTACTTGTTTCTTTAAAAAAAACAAAAAAACAAAAAAAACTAGGTTTCTTTTTTCTATATTAAAAAACAAAAACAAAAACAAAAAACCCTTGCTACGTGTACTGCGTCAGGCGTTTTGATAGCTTCTATTGTCCTCATTTGTAAGACGCTTTGGATAAAAGCGTCTGCTAAATGACTAAATCTAAATGTAAATGTAAAATGTAAACTAAATTAAACTAAACTAAATCAAAAACAACTAAACAAATAAAATAAATAAATAAAATTTAAACTAAATTATAAAACTACTAATATAAGGTAAAAAATAATAAATGTCCATTTCACACTTTTCAGAGTCCTTGAAATAAAAGGATGAAATATCTGATTTATATGCTTTTGTTGCTACTTTTAAATGCCATTCCATGGGAAAGGGTGTGTTTTGGGTCCAGATGGTGTCGTTATGGCATCTGCCAGCAGAGGCTAACTGGGCCATGCTAACCAGCCAAACCTCGACCCCTTTGAGTCTGACGCTTTAAACGTTAAGGTGGACCAGATGAGGTTTGTAATGACTTTTAATGGCACGTCTGCCTCAGAGCCAGATCTGTCAACAAAGCAATGAATGGTGGATGGATTTTTTCGTCATACTGCCTTTTGTTGTCATGTATTATTGCTATTATTGACAAATCAATGTCCTCCCCGAGTTGGTCTTATGTGACCGGTCTATCGCCTCAGAGTTGGATGGCATTTTCTGCTGGGTGAATAGTTTCATTCTCGTTAAAACCAATTTCCTGTGCCTGTCATCTTTCTCATTGCAACCACAGACACTTTGGAAAGGTCGCCTACTGTGGACCCTCAACAGGCAGCATATGGCATTTGCCAGCCAAAAATAACACCTGTGTCTTTTTTCCCCCTCCAGTCTTAACTCCTTTCCACATAGTGACATTTGCCCCAGGCCCCCTCTCTGCTTGTCTCACGGTGTGACAGTGTAGATGAGACTGTATACCTGCAAGCCCCCACATAGCGACCCCTTCTCCATTCACAATCAATCATTCACACAACATACCACGGTTTGCTACCAAATCTCCCAATGATAACACTGATATGCATACAGTTTGGATCTGATTCACTTTCTCTTCTTCTGTAATAGTTTATTGTGCAATTACACATCACTATAGCCAGTATGAGGTCATTCACACGTCCAAGCTAGAAGCATCTCGATTGGCTCTATTTTCAGATACTATGTAGGATTGTGTCAGAAAGAATTTGCTCATGTGTTAAGACAGACTGGTATTTTCTCATCTGTAGTGATTTATTTTGTATACAACAGTTCTCAAATTTGATTGGCCAGGTGGTGTGATATTTAGTCCAACAGCACTGTGACTTTTCGCTGTTTGTATCACACCGTTTGTCAGTGTTTGTTCCAGGCAGACTGTCAGTCTGTGCATTAGTGGAGGGGATTTTCTTTCTACAGGTTACATCATTACACCAGTAATTAATGATTAATTAATTAAAGAAATGGCTGCTTTCGAGATAGTAGGCAAGAAACAGTATGTGAAAAGAATGGTATGTCTGAATTCACAGTATTTATAAGACAGTAGGCAAAAAGTACCCAAAAGTCCCAAAAGAGTAAATATGGGGTAATTTTCATTTTTGGGTGAACTATCCCTTTAATCACCATAATTTTATAATGAAATTACAATTCTATTTGGAAATGCAACCTGATCCATCTTGGCTTTCTGCAGAATCTGATTTCACACCAGTGGTGTTTATTAATTTCTAAAACATGCACAATAGTCATCGGACAGGGTATGTCTGAAAAACCGCTTTTCAATGAAAGATAGAATGTGTCCATTGCTGTCATGTGAAGTCTTCTGTCTATAGTACTTATCAGGAGCTGTGAGAAAACCTATTGAAGTTGTCTAGTCAAGTGTGAACATTTTCCCATCATTCCAGCACCACTGACCGTGACAGAGGAAAAGGGAACGAGTGGAAAGTCCGTCAACATGTTCCACCTCCTAATTTACCTTCATGGTGTGGAATACACAGGGGAGCTCAAAAACCCCCGTATTCCATCTGGAAACCTTTAGCATGCCATCATGGGGACAGAGAGGAGGACAGAATGAAAATTAAGTGATAGGAAACAATTTCACAGCGCTTATTCTGCAAAGTCTGACACAATGGTGGATTTGAAGAATTTAGATTTCATTTGCACTCATTAATCTGGAGGTGGGAATCAATGGGCTCCTCAGTTCCCATGTTCCCACGACCCAGTGTAAAATCACAGGTCTGCAGCCAGCTATCACGATTCCACACTCGGGAGATGGAAACCAGGAACGGGGAGATGTGGAATAAATCAAACTAAAGCCTTTAATTACATCAAAACAGGTAAGTACAACACAGGCTGGAAACATTGACACAACAGACAGAAATGACGTATAATACTGGACAAGACACACAGGGCAGGACACACTATAAGTACACAACGTAATGACATAATTAAACAAACACAGCTGGACAATAATTAACTAATAATCACAGGAAAAGGAAACGAACCAAATATGGGCAAACAAGAGGAAGGGAAACACAAGACATACAAGACAGTCCTGACACCAGTATTTTGACTGACGTGTTTCATATGAGGAATTTATCTATCATTCAAATTCATCCCACGTCAGTCTGTTACAACAGTTATACAGAGCCCAACAAAGCTTTGAGGCTGAATCACCTTAGACAACCTTCAGTACAGAAGAACAAATCCAAACAATAATGTCTGGAAATCTGCAAGAATCAAGAATTGTTTCAGAGTAAAGAAACAGTTCATCAATAACATGAAAATTTCTTGAAAATTTACTCACCCCCAGACCATCCAAGATGTAGATGAGTTTGTTTCTTCATCGGAACAGATTTGTAAGCATTTGTAAGACCTATATTTAGCATTACATCACTTCCTCACCAATGGATCCTCTGCAAGTGAATAAATGCTGTCAGAATGAGAGCTGATAAAAGCAACAGATAAAACATCACAATAATCCAGTCCATCAGTTAATGTCTTGTGAGCAACAAGCTGTGTGACTGCAATAAATAAATTCATCATTAAGGGATTTTTAACTTCAAACCATTGCTTCCGGCTACAGTACATCTCCTCTATATATAATATTGTTTTCTCCAGTGAAAAAGCCATATGGTCTGAATCAGGAGAGAAATATGCACAGATCAAGCATTGCTGATACACAAAAACAGTCAAAACAGTTCTAAACAAATATGTCGGTAGATTTTGATATGAGAGGACAGGAGGAGATAGACTTTTTCAATGGAAGAAGTGTTATTATGGCTTATGGACTTGTTTTTTGCCCAATAGCATCAGATTGAAGTTAAAATGATTGATTTGTTTCACTTTACATCAGTTGTCCATTAGTTGGATTACTTGGTGGATTACTTGTCAATTATTGTGATGCTTTTATCAGCTGTTTGGACTCTCATTCTGACGGCACCCATTCACAGTCGAGGACTCATTGCTGAAAAAATGATGCAATGCTCAATTTCTCCAAATCTGTTCCGAAGAAACAAACTCATTGAATGGCTTGAGAATTTTTTCTTTAATGTGGATTCAGCACCCTGGACAGCGACTAGAGCACCAGCTCTTATTACAATTTGCCATTGTTGCATATCGCCAAGCATATTGTATGTAATAGTTTGTAATATGGGTGTTACTGCAAACTAAACTGTTCTAACATAGGATCTCACTCTGTTGTGTTGCACAGGATTTTTTTTACCATTTTCTCCCGATAGTGTAATGAAATTATGGGCCTGGTGTAAATCTGGCCAACATGAATATAGCAGGTGGGAAAGGTATTTTAAGATGCTCTAAAAGCTGAATAATAAAAGGGCATATGCAGTAGATATAAATAGTGAGGAGGCAAGTCATGCATTTGATTGTGTAAAAAATTTATTTGGCTGAATCTTTGATGAATGGAGCACAATAACTAGTTCACAATTATAGGAGCGCTCTCTAGAATGTTTGTTTTGGGTATCTCCCAAAGTCCCAACGAGTCAAACTGTTTGATTAATGTTATTATATAATTACCCAGTTTTGGCATTCATTACAGGATGTACAAACACAAACATCACAGTCAAGCGACTGGAAGTAGGTTTTCTTAAAATATGCATTCAGAATCATGATTATAAACAGAACGAGGGAAGGAGTAGGACAGAAAGACAGAGGGGAAAGCAGAAGCAGGAGAGAAAGGAAGAGAGAGCATAAGCCTCATGAAGCAACTACAAAATGCAAATAAATTGCTGAAACCCAGAGAAGCTATCACCAGTGTCTCTGTAGAGACACCCTACAACCCCATTACCTGCATCAAAAATGCTAGAAGCAAAACAGCGTGCAGATATTAAATCTAAATTGAAGTTCCTGCATGAGGGCCGGCACCTTGAAAACAAAGAGGTAGATCAAAGACATTTCCCCCACATCCAGAATTATCTGGCTACATTAGGAGAGACATTTACAAACAGCAATTATTAAAGCTGATGGAGGTCTTGGGTTGTATAAGGCTGATCGTATTAATTAAATTAACCAATTTGAGATTTGCAGGGCAGAGAATATAAACATGATTCAACTGACTACAGTGGTGCAAAAGCATTTAAATGATTTTGTAAAAATGATATTGCATTTTATTATTTATAGAATATTAAGTGCATAAATATACATTCAAAAACAAAATATATATAAAACATAGCTGAGAAAAAACATATAAATTAATATAAATATATAGTATAAAATGTGTCTTGCAGTATATTATTTTATTTATATAATGTGAAGGAGATAAATAGATAGTTTAATAAAAAATAAAATATATAATTTATAATATATAGGGTAAACGTACCTATTAAGCTCACCAAAATCTACATTGAGACATTTTTAGTACACAAGATATTGGTTTCAGTACAAAAAGTTATGTTAAAATAAAATATTAATCTCTCACACAAAAATATTTAAGTTTATTTTAAATGACAAAAGCATTTCAATTAAGATATACATCATTAAATTCAAAAAGTCTGGCTGTGCTTAATGAGTACATTTTTGTACCCTTTAAGCACATCCCTGTTCCCATTAAGCTCACATCATGTTTTATTAAAAATTCTTGTTTATTTTAAGGAAAGTTTTTAAAGAATAATTGTAAAAATATATTTTTTTGAAGGTACAAAGTCAATCACAAAAAAAAACATAACACTAAAATCAAGAAACAAGGCATTCAAGTCGATCAGTTATATATTCATAATGAAGTGTCATCTAAGCACACTGTAACATCTATACTAGTCCATGTTCAGCTAAGTAACACATTCAAAAATCAAATAAAACAAACCAATAAAACATTTAATTCATGGGGATGAGCACAGAAACTAGCCTCATTATGAAACCTCTTTTTAAATGGATGTCAACTTATCTATAGTTTCTTAAGGCTGGAATACACTACATGATTTTTGCCCCAATTTTCCACAGATTTACAGTCTGGAGAAGTTGATGTTAGTTGCCAAAGGTCAGAGCCAGTCTGTAGATTTGAGTTGACAGAATCCATAGAAAATCAATTAACTTAACTTAAAGTGACAACCTTCGGTTTATATTTAAAGTCTGTTTATGAAGTATTTATATAGACGTTCAATGTGGAAGAGCTTAAAGAAAACACACTGAGCTTAATTGGAGCAGAAACAATTTTTAATACATTTTATGTAATATTTATTTAATAATATTTATTTATAATATTATAATATTTATTTATCATGTAATATTATTACAGTGGGTACAGAAAGTATTCAGACCCCCTTAAATTTTTCACTCTTTGTTATATTGCAGCCATTTGCTAAAATCATTTAAGTTCATTTTCTTTCCTCATTAATGTACACACAGCACCCCATATTGACAGAAAAACACAGAATTGTTGACATTTTTGCAGATTTATTAAAAAAGAAAAACTGAAATATCACATGGTCCTAAGTATTCAGACCCTTTGCTGTGACACTCATATATTTAACTCAGGTGCTGTCCATTTCTTCTGATCATCCTTAAGATGGTTCTACACCTTCATTTGAGTCCAGCTGTGTTTGATTATACTGATTGGACTTGATTAGGAAAGCCACACACCTGTCTATATAAGACCTTACAGCTCACAGTGCATGTCAGAGCAAATGAGAATCATGAGGTCAAAGGAACTGCCTGAAGAGCTCAGAGACAGAATTGTGGCAAGGCACAGATCTGGCCAAGGTTACAAAAAAATTTCTGCTGCACTTAAGGTTCCTAAGAGCACAGTGGCCTCCATAATCCTTAAATGGAAGACGTTTGGGATGACCAGAACCCTTCCTAGAGCTGGCTGTCCGGCCAAACTGAGCTATCGGAGGAGAAGAGCCTTGGTGAGAGAGGTAAAGAAGAACCCAAAGATCACTGTGGCTGAGCTCCAGAGATGCAGTCGGGAGATGGGAGAAAGTTGTAGAAAGTCAACCATCACTGCAGCCCTCCACCAGTCAGGGCTTTATGGCAGAGTGGCCCGACGGAAGCCTCTCCTCAGTGCAAGACACATGAAAGCCCGCATGAAGGACTCCAAGATGGTGAGAAATAAGATTCTCTGGTCTGATGAGACCAAGATAGAACCTTTTGGCCTTAATTCTAAGCGGTATGTGTGGAGAAAACCAGGCACTGCTCATCGCCTGTCCAATACAGTCCCAATAGTGAAGCATGGTGGTGGCAGCATCATGCTGTGGGGGTGTTTTTCAGCTGCAGGGACAGGACGACTGGTTGCAATCGAGGGAGAGATGAATGCGGCCAAGTACAGGGATATCCTGGACGAAAACCTTCTCCAGAGTGCTCAGGACCTCAGACTGGGCCGAAGCTTTACCTTCCAACAAGACAATGACCCTAAGCACACAGCTAAAATAACGAAGGAGTGGCTTCACAACAACTCCGTGACTGTTCTTGAATGGCCCAGCCAGAGCCCTGACTTAAACCCAATTGAGCATCTCTGGAGAGACCTAAAAATGGCTGTCCACCAACGTTTACCATCCAACCTGACAGAACTGGAGAGGATCTACAAGGAGGAATGGCAGAGGATCCCCAAATCCAGGTGTGAAAAACTTGTTGCATCTTTCCCAAAAAGACTCATGGCTGTATTAGATCAAAAGGGTGCTTCTACTAAATACTGAGCAAAGGGTCTGAATACTTAGGACCATATGATATTTCAGTTTTTCTTTTTTAATAAATCTGCAAAAATGTCAACAATTCTGTGTTTTTCTGTCAATATGGGGTGCTGTGTGTACATTAATGAGGGAAAAAAATGAACTTAAATGATTTTAGCAAATGGCTGCAATATAACAAAGAGTGAAAAATTTAAGGGGGTCTGAATACTTTCCGTACCCTCTGTATATTAATGGATGTAAAAGTACAAGCCAGTAACGCCTGTGAAGTAATATATTAGCGTAGCACACAATCTTATACAGCTAGTCAGCTAACTGTGTTCTGTAGCATTTATGTTGCTAAAACTATCTTTTGGATCTAATGTAATTGTTCCCTAAACCCAAGTTCCAGGTTATAATATACAAAAGTCTGAACATTAATCTCTTAATTTTACAATAAGTAGTGAAACTTACCCAATATAAAGGCTTAAACATCTAAAAAATGCACATTTAAGGGGCTCCTCTTTTGGTGAAAGTTTTCAGACAGCTTTCAAAATGGCCGCCAGACAGAGTGAACACATGGAGAGCCATATCTCAGTGTGCAATGACTTGAAATTATAGGAAGTATGTAGTAACAAACACATCAATTGGTTAAGACATCAAGTAGGATAATAAATTTTTTTCTTTTTATAATCTGATCTCAAAAATGGAAGTGTGCTTAATGGGTATGTTTACCCTGCTTTTTAAATTAATATAAACCTACATGTCCATACTTTAGTTTAGGGACTAGTTCTCACTATTAACAAACTATTAACTATTGACCTTTGCTACTGACAAATTATTGACCTTTGCTTCAATAAACTCACAATTTGATGCATAATAGTTAGTTGTTAGGTTTAGGTATGGAGCAGGATTAAGGGATATAATATATGGTCAGGCATTAATATGTGCTTTATATTAAGTGCTAATAATATGCATGCTAATAAGCATGTTAATAGTGAAAATTGCTCCCTAAGGTAAAGTGTTACCCTACACATTTATTAAATGCTAGTAGACCAGTGTTGAAAAATGGAAGATGGGAAATATTCAAAAGTAATTTGAAATGTTATATAAGTTATATAAAGTTATTATTATTTTTTTCAGTTCTGATTGCAGTTTTGATTCAATTAGTAGTATAGAAACTTTACACTTCAGTTTCAATTTAAACCATATATATGCCTAAACTACTATCTGTGGTTCAAGCTTCTAACCATGAACCGACTCCCTGTTATTCCTTGGTAAATAACTAGTGGTGAAATCCAGAAATCAGTGTCCTCCTGAAAGCTACAAGTCCCATTTGGTACAGCCAAGATATGCTACGTGACTGGGATGAGGTGCTTTTTGTTGGAACTCAGTATTTTGCTTTTGCCAGACATTTTGGCATCAACCATTTGAGACAGATGAGAGTGTTCTTTTGGAGAGCTGTGGTTTCCTCCTTGATTTTTTCCCCCAGGTCACCTCTTTGTGCCTTATGCAGAAAGATGAGTGTACTCATTCATTCTTGCCATACTGTTCTTTTCAACCACTTTGAGGATTGTTATTGTAGTGATTTTACTTGGACAGGGGATTGGTGTTCTGTTATCTTCAGGTACACATTTTCTACATGGCCATAGGTTCTTAGCAATATTTTACACTTCATAGCTTTTTCAGCATCAACTCTTTCTCTGGGGTCTTCAGACATTTCTTTTGATCATGGCATGAGTCCTACTATGAAGAGACACTCCTGAATAGCAAAAGGAACCAATTTTGCATTCATTGTACAGGGAAGGGCCATTCAATTCTGAACTGTCCGTAATCAACATGCCATATGGCCAAATAACACATAAGCACTGTTCCAAAACTTAGTGGGATGCCTGCAGAGGAAGCAATTTAAAGCATCATATGCATGTGAAGGTTGTTCCAGAAGATAGTCATCTTAATTATGCTGCCTCCTAAGATACCTCAGTTTAGCCAAATTCTAAGGCAGCATCGATTGCATAGTTTCCAGAGAAGACAATTCCAGGCAGGGCTCAGTGAAAATAATCCAAGATGGCAACCGAAATGTTCATTATAAATACGTGTAACTCAAACCTTGTGAAACAGAAGTGTGCTCAAATCTTAAAAGATTATTTTAAAAAATGCAGTTAATTTAAAATAATGAAACGAAAAGCCAGTTAATTGTACTTAAAAGTTAAATATCTTCATGACTATGCTTCTTAACACATTAAGTACACTTTTAAAATGTTATTTAAATAAAATTAAAGTACATTAAAAATCTTTATATTTAATGATCTTTTGTCATGCTTTAAAGATGTATACTTTGATGACTTGACTAAAATTTAAAAGCACATGTAAACTACTTGATAATAGTTTTTTTTTAACTTTAATTACATTGAAGTTTTAGTATACCATAAACGCTCATCAGTACACTGAGAAAAATGATAACATTTAAATTAACTAGTTTTATTCAAAATATTATTTAGCATCACTGAATCAATCTAAATACATTAATGTACACTAACAAAACTAATTATTATGAGTTAAATGAGGTAAAAGTGGCTCTTAAAGGTAACAATTACGTTTCTCATAATGTGTCTCACAATGATTGCGTATTACTGTATGTCAGTAGCAGGCACTCTTTTGTCTCTGTACAAATGGATTTGACCACGAGTGTCTATGAAAGCAGTCTAGTTGAATGCATTTTCGACTACTTCTGGAAGTGGTGTGAAGTGGATGAGCTCAACATTTTAGACCCTTAAAGGGGTCATGAATTGAGAAACTAAAATTCCCTTGATCTTTTGACATGAGGTCACTGTACTATAAAAAGATCCTTTAAGTTTCAGAACGCAAAACTTTCTCATTAGTCTAAAAACAGCTTATATTGAAGGCAGTCTGCCAAAACGACAGCTTGTGGAATGTACAACTCTATGATGTGTGTGGCTAAACTCCGCCTCCACAGAAGAAGATCAACGCCTTCTTCTACATCACTGCCTTTTTAGCCCCGCCCACCGATTCTCACGTGTAGTATTTACGAGAGAGGCGAACACACAGGTCTACGTAGAAACCAAACAATAAAGATGCTCTGAAGACAACAAGATGCAGTGCAGTGCCAAGTTGTGGTAAAAAAAAAAACAGTCTTTGCATTGCCTTCCTTTTGATCCCAACATTAGAGTGGAGGAACTTTATTTTTAATGAAGTTCCAGACCGTGTTAGTAAGAACTCAGTATTTTGTTCAGTTCATTTTACCGTGGATTCGTTTACAAACAAGGCACAATTCAATGCGGGATTTTCAAAAAGACTGAAACTAAAAGACGATGCTGTGCCAACTAGGCTATATTGGATATGACAGTAATGTCGCAACACACTAGTGTGAGTAAGTTTTTATTACATGTTCTCTGTTACTTTGTCTGTTAAACGGATCGTTTGATATGAGTATTTATGCGTTTTTAACCTAAATCACAGCAGCATCCATCTGTGAAGGACACGGACTGTTAAACATACACAAGTGTGCCAATCAAAGCAGTGGGCATATACTTCAGAGTCTACAATCTGCCACACCTATTCAAATGGAGCAGAGAACAGTACAAAATAAAAAACAGAGGCAGTTCATGACCCCTTTAATACCAGGTGAAAACAGGGCTGCAGCTTCCTGTACAGACAGAAAGTAGCTCACTAAATTTTAGTATAGATCTTTACGCAAACAAATAATTTGCACTGTGTATAGGCTCAAACGACTCTAAAAGGGCTGAGGAAAGCAGGCAAAAATATCTCATAATAAGGCTACATATTTATATTATCTATAACACGGCTTGACAGAGCTTGCTTACCTCAATTGTTCAGAGACTCGAGAAGGGCAAGATATTTTAATGGTTCACTTGGCTGAATTTTACAGTGCTAACAATTTGTAAGGGCAGGCGAGTTGTGGACTGGGGGTGAAATATGAAGGCTTTAGTGCTGGGCCCCTGGCTCTGCGTTAATAATAGTGGATGAGCTGCAAGTGGAGGCGAGAAGAACGCCATTTGGATTCTTACTGAGGAGGGTGATACTAAAGGGATCACACATATAGAACCGGCAGACATAAACACAAGTGCACTGAAAGAACCTCAGATTTAGAAACAGAACTTTAAGCCTGCACAAAAAAAAAGGTTTAAACCTCCAATTTTCTGGATGTTTTGCACACAGTTATACCCATAATTCTTGTGCCACATATGGAGCTCCCTGGACAGACTTGCTGGCTTTACAATCCTATGGAAACTCATGCTTGTAACAAAATTGGGCTTCTAAATCTTGGCCGACATAATTCACGTCTTCCGGAGCTTTCAGAACAAGAAGATGTACAAATATTCTGATACGCCACATAATGAAAGAAGCAGCAGCAGTGGAAACAAACCACTTTCTGAATTCCGCCTTTAGCAAGAGTGGGATTATTTTCAGTTCGCCAGAAACATTAAGATTAGCTCAAGCTGTGAGTAATGGTTCCAGGCGTTAGAGGAAAAGAAATAATGCCAGTGAAACCAAGAGGAGAACACATAGCAGTTTACAACTAGACCGCATCAGCCAGACTATGAATTGTGGGAACAAAACTAAATCAAGCCTTTAGCAAACATGATATATGTGGCACTAATGATCACATGATGTATACACCACAGGCATTGCTAATAACATACTATATGATTCAGGCTTAAAAATAGATATTGCAGACTATTCATCCCATTAACTAAAGTGAAAATGGACAGGACTGATTTGAAATGCAAGCTGCAGGAGTATCATTTGCCTACAGTCTGTTTTGATGCAGTATAATTATATAACAAACAAAATTATAGCCATAATTGATTTCCCTAGCGAGGATATTGTGTCATATGAGTGCAGGTCTGTCAAATGAGTCTTGTTTGTCAAAATGACCATCTGTTATATTTGCTTATATGTTAAAAGGATAGATGTTACAAAAATAAAAATTCTGTCATCATTTACTCACCCATACACTCTTAAAAAATGAAGGTCCCAAATGGGGTTTTCAAAGCGATGCCTTAGAAAAAAACATTTAAGGTTCCCAAAAGAACCTTTCAGTGAATAGTTCTTAAAAGAACCATTTTTCTTATTTGTGAAGAACATTTTAATAATCTAAAGAGCTTTTTTCCGCTGCAAAGAAACTATAGATGTTAAAGGTTCTATGTGGAACCATCAATGCCAATAAAGAACTTTTATTTTTAAGAGTGCGTGTCATTCCAAAACTGTATGACTTTCTTTGTTCTGCATACCACAAACAAAAGAAGAATGTTTTTGCCCATACAATAAAAGTCAATGGGGTACAAAAAAAATTTGTATGTTTTATGTATGGACTAAAACATCATCTTGTGAGTTCTGCAGAAGTCAGTAATACAGGTTGGGAACAATATGAGGATTGAGTGACAGAGTGAATAATTATTTTTTAATTAATATTTTTGGGTGAATAATCCCTTAAAGTACAATATTTAAAAGCAAAAAGCAGCACACTCGTCAAAACAGAAAAAACATGCCAAAATCAGCCAGTGGTTTTTTTTACGCATCACACAAACAATGTGGGAGAGAAATATACATGCACAATGCAGAGGAAATGTTTTTTTTTTACATGTCTCATTTCTATGAAGAAGCTCTCCATGGGGATAGTTTTTGATCTCAAGTCAGTCCATCTGCAAGCTGAGGGTTTCCCTACATACCACAGCATACTGGTATCACATTCTATGTTTATCTGAAACAGGTGGGCTGCCTCTGTAGTGAGAGTAGGAGAGCGTTTCCATGAGAACTGTGCCTGATAAGTATTCACAGCCAGTATGAAAACTATGTGGCGCTTACTACTAGTTATGCGATGCCAGAACGAAACATTTAAGAAGGAATTGTAGCTATATGCGTAAAGAATAGTAACTCAACTGAACCGTTTTAGTACATGAGTAAAGTCAATCTTACCTGCTCTGACAGACAGACGCACGTTAACAGAGGTTCATTTTTGTTGGGTAGCTCCTGTATAGGCTGAGAGAAATTTTACAAAAACGTTTAAATGAGGAATGTCTCTATATTCTTTAATAAATTTGGGATGTCTGAACGTGATAGTTTCTTTTCATAGAATCGTCAGTAACCTGAAAACATGGATGCTGCGGTCTGTTACTCATTTGTTGCAATCGATTCGCAAGGTTTGTGTATATTAAACCTTACGAGTGGTTGGTAACAATGAATAATACTGTATTAGTTGCATTGCAATGTGGTATGGTGAGTAAATTCGTTGTACTTACAAAGACAGTGCGTGGATTCCGGTGGACTCGCTGTTGACTTGCTCTTCTGTAGTTTGGTTTAATTCACAGTGAATGCGCTCGGTGCGCGCGGCTCAAGTCTCCATGGAGCAGCGGTGATGCGCGCGAGCTGTACAGCGGTGTCGTTCTTGATTTAACAGTTCAGACAATAAAAACAACTAACATAAACACGCACAATCCAATCAAGTTGTAGACTCGAGCCGAGGCTGATTTAAGAAACTGTATCTCGCGGCGAGACACAAGAGCGTCTCACGTTCAAGATGAGACGTGACTTACAAACGAATTGGAAAAAAAAAAGTGACTGACGAAAGATCTTCGAGATGTTTAGTAACAGCAGCTGCCACCCATTCACATAAATCCAAACACTAGAAAAATTAATAAAATAAAATGGCTGCTTCCAGCAGTGGAATTTTAGGGGAAAAAGAGAGTGCTGAAAAAATAGGCTTTGTATAAAAAAGCGGACACTATATTATACACTGGAGGGAAAAGAGAAAGAGAAAGGAGTATTAGGAGAATGATCAGAGCCGCACATGGACGTGTGGAGCCAGAGGGAGTGAATGAGAAGATGCTAACTATACGCTCGCATCAGCATCATCCTCGCCATGCGGATGGAGGAGAGGAGACGGGCGGAGTATGCTGGAAAAGGTGATATGGAAATGAACACTGTTTCTTTTTTCGGCGAATGGGATTGTGCAGAAAGCCGACACAGGGTGCGAAAAGCGGCGTTTTTTCAGCAGCGTGGACTGCAGAAAGAGGGGAGGGGACATTTTGCTATATACAACGCGTCTAGGTTTGCCGGAGTGTCTCTAGCAGGCAGAGACGGACGTTAATTCATCAAATAGGCACTGATGTTGCATAGACATATTAGAAATGCTAATTAGGTTGGCTAGAGTGTAACAACACTTGCACATCAGAAGGGCTAAATCAATTTTGCACCTGTACCCTCTGACCCCTACTGGTGGCACTGATTCAATAATGACACTTAGCAAACAATAACTGCAGTGGTCCAAAGGTTAGGTAGGCTATGTAATAAGAAGTTAGCATCTAGTACATTTTCTTTAGGTTTTTTTTGTCCCAATTCTGCATGTTTGATTATGAAAATATCTTCCTTTATAATATAAGTTGAAGAATAATCAGGATGATTTGAAGAACTCGATTTCTGCACTTCTCTGTTTTTACATTACAGAAAATTACCTGAAGGTAAAGTCTCTATTGGCTGTGGAATTAAATTCCCATGCTGAGGAAAAAAAGGAAAAAAATCTTAAACCAGCCTAAACTGGTTCACTGGTCTTACCTGGTTTCTCATTCTCCATGTTGGCTGATTTTATAGGGTGTTTGGGCACTTTTAAACTTTTAAGCCACCCATGTACCAGCTTGGCCAGGCTTGGAGACCATCTCAAACCAGCTAATGCCAGCATATCTGGTTTAAAATACTGTTTTAATTTATTTTATTTTATTTTACTTATTTATTTATTGCAGCACTGTCACCGCAATGAAAACACACACACACAAAATTATAATAACAGTATAAACAATATAATAAACAGTAGTAGGACCCTTCATTTTTATTACTCTGCATGGACCTCAAACATGACTCCATCCAGGATGCTGTCAATATTCGCTATCTAAATCTTTTGCCAGCTGCAAAAACATTATCTATCTTTTTTTCAAATTTAATGTAAGGTTGCATTCACAAATTCAGTTGGCAAATATATATTGTGTTTTTACCCATTTTATGTAATTACATAGGCTAACTTTCACTAAAACACCTGCAGAATGCTCATTTGCATGTGGACATCTGTGTGTTTGTTTTAAAAGAGCCATACTCTGTCAGTCATCGACAATGGAAAAAATGGCAGAGAACTAAAACTGCAAAATCAAATGTGAATATCCAACTCACAAAAAAAGTCTATGACAAGAATAACATGATATTTATAAAGCAACCATTTCTCAATTTTGTTCCTGCAAGAATGTCTTAATACAGCTACAAAATTAAAATAAACTGCATGTACACCACAGACACGGACATTCTACAGTGTTAAATACTTAGTAAAGATTATATTGCAGATATGTAACATATTCAGCAAATTACACAGTAATGGGTCCTATTAACCTATATACAGTATTTCTGCAGGCATGAGTCATAAGCACAGAAATAACCAACTCCTGTTGACTCAACAAAGAAGATCTCTCCTGCTATCTACAGTTCAAACTGAGAAATTGCACATTGTGACCACAATTCTTGAACAGAAATAACACCAAAAAATATTAATGGAAACAAGTTTTAAATAAGTTTTAAGTTTCAGTATAATAAACAGAAAATCATTCAGGTAAAGGCAAATAATTATACTCTCCATAATAATTTAATTTGAATTATAATTGATCAAAGCATACACAAAGACTGATGTTATTGAGAGCAACACCAACTAAACTGCACTGTTTTGAACTCCACTCCATGTAAACAAAGTTAAACGAAGTATTTCTTTTGCAAACTCTCTGGCGGCGGCGGCCGCGTCCTCTTCCGCGAGACTGGGGCCCGGATGAGGTTTTTTTTTTATTTTTTTTTATTTTTTATTGCAATAACAATAAAGATTACAGTACGAACAAAACAAACAGAAAAGAACAGTATGTACAAAACATACAAAATACCTTTCAATAAAAAAAAATATAAAAAATACTTAAGGATTAATAGATAACAGAAAAAGCAATATAATATAAAAAAATTCTTTAAAATTGACCGGGGTCCGGATGAGGTAAACAAGTCACGGGACAGTAAAGGCTCGCGAAACCCTATCGCAACAGTGACGTTACATCAGAGAGCGCCCAAAACACCCTAGCAGCGGGCTGTGATTGGCTGATCGAAGAAGCCGAGAGCCGTCTGATTGGTCGAGAGCGGAGAGCTACTGTAAACGACCACGGACAACAACAATATCCGAGCCGAAATGAGATCATACACACTGTAGTGATAACAACAACCGGACTGGAAATTTGCCACTCTACTGCTTGCGGCGAGAAGACAATCACTTCGACTAAATGTCACGAAAAACGGGATCTTTTTTCCATTATTTCTGGCCGACGACGTTTTCAGATGAGCACGACTCAACCTTAGGAATATGAAACTTATATAAAGTAGCAATTACAGCTATTGTTGTTGTTTGGGTGTGTCACATGCCATGAGGCAATCAATATATGTTGAGAACTGGAGAAGCTACTCTTAATCGTACTGGAGATAAGAAGGAATAGCATCTAGTGCCACTGACAGCTGAGACGAGCACATTCATATCTATTGTCCTGGAATTCGTCCAGATCCACAGGTATGTATTTAGGAAAACCAGCGAATGTCAGTCTCAGTGTTAAGAAATTCATCTAACAGTCAAAGTTGATCATTTAATGCCAAATAATATTAGATCATTAATTGTTTTAAATTGCAATATTGATATCATACTATTCTCTTATCACCAGCTCTTACAATGGATAACTCATTGCATGACCATCAAGATGATTCCAGCACCTGGAATGACAAAAAGAAAGGAAGAGAAGAGACAATCAAAAACCACGGACAACATCAGGATCACACCTTGCCAAACATTTCTCCTCAAGGTGAGAACTTCAGAGAACCACACAGGTCAGAGTTTCAGAATATGCATCATAGATTGATCTAGATTTAACGAATGTTTCTGTTACCATGTGACGATGTGCTTTTGCAGGGCGTGTGCGGCTCTATTCGGAGTCTCAGGTGTATACGGTCAGCCGCTGGCTGGAAGCAGAGCCCCAGGATGTAGCATTGGCAGAGGAGAACGGAGGAACGGGAGATGGACTTCCTTTCAGAGGTCGTTCTCAATCTGCTCCGGCTGCGCTGTGGAAAGCAAAGAAGTACGGACGACAGCTGAGGAGAATGAGCGATGAATTTGACACATGGCTCGACAAAGGGGTGAGCTTGCTATATGGTACACTGAATGCATTTCTATTTGATAGACTGTAAACTTAGTATTAAGTTGTTTCATTGTTCCTAGGAGGTGAAAAGAGCAAACAGCCAGAAACAGACCTACCGAGGATGGTTCTCGTTCCTCTGGAGTCCCAAAGAAGAAGAGGGCAGAGAATGAAGTAGTCATGCTTTAAACACCATAATAACAGTTACCAGAGAGCTGCACTCAGATGAAGGCTGGTCTGATCACCATCATGGCCTTTTTATCAATCAGTGTGCTCAAGCTAATACAAAACCAATCTGAGAGAATGGTAAAACCACTGCAATAACGTATGTTTAATTAAAGGAATTGTCAGTGTTAATTCAATTTGACAATCTTAAGAGGGACAATCTCTTCTAAAATATTACAATTCATTGGACAATCTTTCTATATACTGATTCAAAAAATGAAACTCTATTTAAAAACAATTTATTGATATGTATTAAATTCATATTTGACAAAGAAATGTGTTCTATGATGTATTTTATAAATGGATATATAGATGTGTGTTTTGTTGTACTAAGGGCTGGAGCGGTTGCTTGCAAAATGTAAATATAATTCAAGGACTGTGACACTGGATAAAGTAAGTTGTGAAGTACAGGTTAGTGACGGTAACAATAATACGGGTAAAGTTATTTCAGTTCATTTGTTGCTGCATCTCAGGTTTGTTTGTTTTTTAATGCCGAACTGTTGTGGTGAATAACTAGTATGAGTGGATGAAATCAGTTGTTCTGCCATCTCTTTTATGCTGAATATACTTGGATATGTCACCAGGAAAACAATTCATCACTGCCTTTCATGTACATATTTCTTGATTGTAGAGTTGTCTGTAGTTTCTTTTTATATGCCATCTGCTGGTCTTGTATGTAACACATTCAATTTCTGCCAAACGTACAGATGAAAAACACAAGTTCCGTTTCTGTACTATCAGCCTTGATTATACTTTCATTCCCTTTCAAGCTCCTTGTACATATTTATACTCGTTGACATAGATTGAGTAATGGATGAACTGTTTAAATATACGTTTTTATCTTTTTTCTATAATTTTGTGGTCAAAATAAAAGATTTTCTGGCTGAGTTTAGTGTTATGTTATTTGGTCAAAGTGCCCATGATAAAGAAGAAAGGCAACTGTTAGTATTAATCTTTGGGGGGATGGGTTTCCCATTAATTCACAAATATTAATTTTTGGTGATAAAAAGGTTGACTATGCATAAAAATACATCGTAATAAAAAAAACGTAATTCACATGTTCTTCCAAGTCATTGTATGTTAAGAATTGCATTTTTATTTATTTATTCTTAATACTACTAAAACATGCATCACATCATTGACTCTATTTACAATGATGCTTTAATTCGCTGAATTTTACGTTTATTTTCCCTTGGGATCAGTAAAGAAATTATCATTTCTTCAGGCTTAAGCAATTTTGCTAGTCTCGTTTACAAAACTTTGTTCCGCGGTTCAAGGCATCCAGCCTCATTATATCCATCTCACTTAGCTGGAAGTCAAACACCTGTGCGTTCTCCTGCACTCTGCACGGCTGCGAGGACCGAGGCAGAACTGAGATGCCTTGCTGCACAGCCCACCTCAGGAGAATCTGGGCAGGGCTATATCCATTACCTCAGGCTCTCTCAGGAGAGCTCCTTTACCCAGCAAAGAGTAGGCCTGGAAGTGAATGCCTGTCTCCATACATAATTCCCTTAGTTCCCTCTGGATCAGCTTCAGTTGACACTCAATCTGAAGAACCGCTGGGGGTACACGGGAACTCATGAGCAGCTCCCTAATGTGGTTTGCAGTGTAGTTTGAAACCCCTATGGCCTTGAATCGCCTGCTGGAGTAGAACTCCTCTAGGGTCGCCCAGCTTTGCGCTCGATACTCTGAATGACGAGAATCCCCTGGGTCAAGACCCTCCATCCCAGGCCAGTGCACTAGATAGAGGTCGATGTATTCAGTCTAGTAGCTCCAGATTCCTCAGGCAGCCTTCCTTTGCCCTTGGCCCATGGTCTAATGGGGCAACCTTGCTGATAATGAACACATCTTCAAGGCTTAGGCCATACTTGGGCAGCAGCTCTTTGAGGGCTTGCCCTAGATGTGCCTCATTTCCATAAACTGCACCTGTGTCAAAGGCTCTGTATCCAGCTTGAAGAGCAGAACTGACTGATTTTTTTCAGCTGCTCATGGTCCTGGAGTTTGTATGTGCCCAAACCCAAAAGTGGCATCTGCACTCCTGACATCAACGTTAATGATGGTATTATCATTTTTTATAATACTACAAACAATTCAGCCCTGAAAAAAATAAAAAATAAAAATAAAATAAAAAATTGTGTTTTTTAAAGAAATTCTGCCACTTTTTAAAATGATTTGATTGGAATTACATTAAAATCACTACATAGAAAGTAATGACAGATCTTTTCTTCTGTATTGTGTATTCGAGGGACATAGATTATTGAAAAAGATAAAATCTAGGATGGGTTCTTGGTTCTATCCATTGGTTGAACTGCAAGAAAGGAACAGAGTTTAAGTTTAAGATGACTAAATGAGAAGTCCGTTTCTCTTCTAAAAGATTGAGTTATAACTAGGGATGCATCAATATGAAAATTTTGGCCGATACCGATAACCAATAAAAACCGATATGTTGGCCGATAAATCTAAATCCAAATTTTTATATGATTTTTGAGCCTGATTACAAAAAAGTCTCACCATTAAAAGCATTAAACACTTCAACATAAATCAAACATAAAGCAGCCTTACAAATAAATAAAACAATGCTTAAATAATGCAAACAAGTCACTGGACAACATACATGTAAAAAATAAATAAATAAATAAAATCAAAAATCATGTGCCATGGATAAATTAAACGGAATAGCCTCCACACCGACAATTAAATTATTTCAGTTAAACCATATTGTTGATGAAAATAATAAGATAAAAATAAAAGTGGTGGTTATTATTATTAAAATATTAGACCAGTAGCCTATCAATGTATGTGAACGTACACAGGATAATAACTTTTGTTTTAGACATTATGCTGCTTTTTGTACAATGGAGGAACCTAAATAATATGACAGATATGAAAAGAAATGACTTTGTGTAATTTACCTTCACAGCACATCTATTAGCTATTTTTCTATTTTGAGTTTTATTCATAGAGCACTTTATAGGAAATCATATGTTGTTATCCCACTGGCATGAGACTATTTGTTCCTCAGAGTGCTGTTTTAGTGAAATGTGAATTTGACGTCATGATTTGAAGGTGAACTCGTTTGAGTTATAATAACATATCCAAACTAGAGGGTGACACGGGAGTGGATTTTCAGACATCTCCTGTCCCACTCCCACTCCAAAAAAAACAAACAAAAAAAAAAAACCGTCCCGTCCCAATCCCACGAAAAAACTGGGGGAAAATCCCGCCCCGTCCCAATCTCAGAAGAATGACTCCTATTCCCTCCCACTCCCGTGTTGTGGTTTTTTTTTTTTTTTTTTGGCCTGAATCTGTCAGTTACAGTAAAAATACAGTTCAGATCACAGCATGCCCACCTTAGTTGAAAAAAATCCAAAATGAAGCTTTTTTGTTATTTTATTGAAATGAAAGCCAGTTTAAACAATGCACAGTGTGCACATTATATTGCATGTAAATCATCCATGCTAACACACACGACACACGTTTTCTATTTGATTTTTTTTTTTTTTCCATTTGAAAGTAGACATTTCACTCTCTAAAGATATATTTTTTCATACACGGAGTTTCGAAGTTTCTCGCTCAAGTTCCCATACCTAGACGGCAGAAAGTGCATTCTGTTTGCTTTAATTATTTTACAGAAGCGCAACTTTTCGTTGTTATTCTGAGTGCACACTGAAGTGCGAAGTTAATTAATATTTATGAGATAAACTAATATTTCACAGATAGGTTGCAGAATTTAAGCCTACACAAAAGAAAGCTCTGTCTAGGCTCTGCCTCGGTACGGTTTGTGTCAAGCCATTCCTTAATCTGGCTGTTTGATGAAGAGAAAGTGATAAAAATGTAGTAGAAATAAACACGTTAAGAATCCATAGTAGCGGAGGACTCTTATTATGTTTTTTAGGACTATTATTATGTTGTAATGTTTGGTTGACCAATCAGTGGAGAGGGGCGTTTCACTCCGAAAAATGAAGCCGAATTCTTGATTTTTTGTTTTGTTTCAACAAATGAAAAACGAAAAATGTGCCATTTTTTTTCAATATTAAATCAAAAAATTTAATTATACGAAGGTACACGGACCAAATTCAAACACAAAGCGCGCCAAATTGCGACAGGATCCGCGTGCTCCTACAGCACGTGACGCCGTACATCCGCCGCGGGGCTCTTTCTGTCCTGAGATGAGATGATGGATGCAGGATTTCTTTTCAGGCAGCGGAGGGCGCTTTTATTGACGCTGTGGTGATTTGAATGCTCAATTACTCTCGTGTGTGTGTGTTCGGGGAATATAAGGATAGAGAAGATTGCAGAGCTGCAGAAAATAGCTGTGCAATGAGGTAAACAAATCCACGACACAGGAAAATGATTAAATAACCATCATGTTGCCTTTATTCACAAACAGATATGAGAAACACATACATGGAAATGAGCATTAAAGCAAAATATGAAACACTTGATCAGTAAGCTACTATACATTGTATTTATTGCATTCTCATATAACATACAGCACAGATTGTGAAAAAGCTGTCTAAAAGTGAGAAAATGCCCCATTAGACCCCTAGAGATTGTGCATTTCTTTTGGATAACTTTGGTGTTGTTTATAGTTCTGAATCTGTGAACTTCTTATAGTGCTCTTCTGTGTACTGACAGACCAGATAAACAAGTCCTAACCTCCCACAAATGCACATTTGATCTGCTGTCACAGGATATCCTACTCAAACCCAAGGCTTCACTTACCACTGTCTGTATGAAACTCTTTATCAGATTGAAATACAATAATCTTATATTCATTTTTATATGGGTCATTCTCAGGAAACAGTTACTTGTGTGCTATAAATGTCTAGGACAAAAAGCAAACAATTTAATAAGAAAATTATTATTTTTTTTTAAACATTACAACTATAGGAGGACAGCCTTGCACCACAATATTTAGATTAGTGGTTAATAAATAACTGTTTTTCAGTTATAAATAGATGGTTATTGCCTTGCAAATCACCAGCAGAATAAATGCTAAAGCACTGAATTTTAACTCAAAATTATTTAGAAGTTTGTAATTTATATATAGACCTACTGTTAAAAGGATAGTGGTCAGTGCAACAATTCTATGTTAGTCAATCATTATATTTAATTTTACAGCATAACAGGAAAAAAAAAAACTGAAGGAACAAGGACAATTTCTATAAAAATATTGTCTTTACACAACTCTAAAATATTATAATGACGGAGACAAACATTGACATTGTGATGCACAACAAACATTTAGAAATAAAATGATTTAAAATGTACTTTAAATCTATTATGTGACCAAGATTAATACCTAAATATACCATTATTAAATCACAAGGACAAACTGAACACACAAATGACAGTTTGCTGAAAAATACCCTAATGACTACATAAATAAGCTCATAATTCTGTTATATTGTACTTCTTATTAGATTTAACTTTCACTACCCCAAAATCTTGAAATATGACATTTTCTAGAAGTTCACTTATTTTGGATTCATGTTGTTCTTTAAACGATCATTCCAAATTCTAAGCATGAGGCAACCAATGAAAGGAATTGCTTATATTCACTAAATCTCAAAGTAAACACTCATTCCCATAAGAAACACATGTACGAGAAGTTATAAACTGGTGACTGGAGTACTTCAAATGAGACATGTAGCACAAGAAAGGGAGGAAACATAAAAAGGGTATAGTTTATGAAGTGTAAAGCTGTTCCTCCTCTTGAAAGAGCTGATTATAGAGATGACAGCAGAGTACAGACTTGTGTCAATTCAGCTCTACTGAAAGGCTGTGAGGAGAAGAGGTAAGTCACACTTTATAAACACTTGACGGACATCATGAAACAACTGCACTGACTATCAGGATGAAGTGTTTCAGGAACAGTATGTGACTGTTCTAATAATATCACCAGTGAAAAAACTAAAACAAGTCAAACAGGCTCTGCTAGAGCACAGATACATACAACAATGTGCAACGGAGAGCAAAAGTCTGAACAATCCAGCTTGAAATGCTACTTACCTTCACTTTTAACTCACCCATCCTGATGAGCCACACCAAGCTGTTACAGTAATTCGAAACAGAGCATCATACATACATTCATTCATCTTGTCCAGGGGTTATTGTGGAACAAAAAGAAGAATTTACTGAGGTTTAAATTAATGCCTTTGGCCTTTTTATATGAAGGGTTCAAGCGGAAAGTGTAGTTTTTATACGAATCTATTTGGCATTTTACACATGAGTGATCAAGTCAAAGGACATTTCTATTATACGAATGATAACGTGAGCGAGTAAGACATGAGGTAGAAATTAAAGAGACTCAATTAAAAACGAGTGACATGAAAACGTTGCGTCTAAGTCAGTCGAATTTTTATTCAGGCGGCAAGATGACAGCGACTGGTAGAACATGAATCTTTTCATAGGTTTAAATCAAAACAAGCATAAGTTTCGAACCTGCTCGAGTGGACAATATGATAAAGAGAGCGGTTTCGGATAAACAGTCGAGAAAACAGGCTTTTTACAAACGTACATTTTAAACAGAAGTGTACGCTAACAATAGGCAAACAGCAGTAGTACAAGTAGGACAGGAAACAATGTTGAGTATTCAGTAATATTTTCAATCACAAGCACGTCCATTATAATGTGATGTCAAAATAAGTCTTTATAATCTTTAAAAACTTTCTCTGAGTCTGCGGAGTCGGCAAATCAGCTGTTTGTCTAATACAACGAGATTTGGAAATACAGTGTTGATATTGCACTAATGATTCAGTGTTGTTTTTAATTTATTAGGCGGTCGGCGGCTGGTCAGTCGTTCGCTTCCTTTGACCGGTGGTGCTTTTTCCTAGGATGCGGCAGCGGATCCGAAAGTTGAACGGCTGGTAGATGCGATGTGCTCGGTTAGCCGGTAGGATGTGATTGGTTGATCAGTCAGTTAGCACACAGCTCCGCCCACAACAACCTCTTTACCCATTTCCTCTCTGTTCCTTCCCACTGGTCTCACTTACATACATTACTTCTAACAACACCATAGCAAGTTCATTTGCCTAGACCAAGATAGTCAAGAGATGAGATTCAATTTTAAAAAATAAAATGACAAACTTGGAGAAAAAAAAAAAAAAAAAAAAATTCAAATTACCTCCAAATTAACTCTCTGACTCGTGCAAAAGACAGTGAAAATTAAAACTTGAATATTCTTAAATACCAAAAAGAAAAAAAAAAAAAAAAAAAAAAAAAAAAAGGTAAACAATCAAAACGACTAATTTCCTGTTGGGTAGACTATGCATGTTGAAATATCAATGCAAAAAAAAAAATATATATATGTATATATATTCAAGCAATCTATTGTATTTTTGAAGTGCATGCTAGAGTAAAATGAACTGTGATTTGATTAAAAAAAAATAAATTAAAAAAAAAAAAAAAGGGAGGGGGGGGGAAGAACAATTGTTTTAAGAAAATACTCGAACTGATATGCCTGGCAAACATAATACAACATAACATGCTATAAAATTCATGTGTATTTAACTTCCTATTTGCTGTTCCTTCATCAGGCGGAGGTAAATTTATTAGTTAAATGAGTACAGTATTAGCTGATTGACCCGTTATATCTAAAATCGCTACAACTATCACAGAATATTACAAAAACAAATCACCCCTAACTCCCTGATGGAAAGCCCCTCTTAGATTACTCAGCTCCTCGAAAATAACGGGGCGGACAAACTTCAATGCTTAGTAGCTACGGCTGAAGCCATTGCTGTACTTGTCCTCCAAATAATCATCCTTATCAAAGCCTGAGGCGAGAGAGTAGCGCTGATAGTGGGAGGAAGGAGCGGCGGTAGGGGGCGGGGGCGCAGAGCTAGCGCCATTGCGGGCGAAACCCCGGGCAAAGCCGGCAGAAGAGGGTGGAGGGGGAGGCGGAGGCAGGAGAGAGCGGCGACCGCCAAGAGGACTGCGCTCACGGTAGTAGCGACCGGCGAGAGGAGGTGTGACCGGCCGCTGAGGGGGCGGAATGCGCCGGTCGTATGGATCCCGTTCGTAAAAACGCGGGGATGGGGCGGCATACGGGTCATGGCGAAGGCCCCTCTCGTACACATCACGCTCATAGTAGGCGCGGGGTGGCGGCGGTGGGAGAGGAGGGGGTGGAAGTCGGCCACGAGGCGGATAGTATTCACGGGGCGGCGGGCGTGGGGGGAGAAAGTGAGGATGGTGGTGTGGGTGAGGTGGATAGTGATGCGGCGGAGGAGGAAAATAGTCCTCCCCTCGGTCATTTCTGGATGGGTTACTGCGTGAGAGGGACACAAAGATCTTTTGGCCCTCCAATTTGGAGTGGTTAAGCTTTGAAATGGCCTCCAGAGCCTCGCTTTCCCTCTGCATGTGAACGAATGCATAATTCTTCACAATATCGCACTCCACCACCTTGCCGAACGGCTGGAAGAGCTCCTTGATTTTGGCGGCGGTGACACCTTCGGGAACATTGCCCACGTAGATCTTGGTAGCATTGCGTACCTTGGTGGTGGCGTACTCAACGGTGATGCGGGAGCCGTTGACCTCGTGCTTGTGCAAAGCGGAGACGGCTTTCTGCGCCGCCTCTTCCTCATCCATGTGCACGAAGCCATAGTTTTTCAGAATGTCACAATCGGACACGGCGCCGTACTTCTCAAACAAAGCACGGAGCTCGTCTTCTGTGGTC
Source organism: Spinibarbus caldwelli (assembly GCA_039654775.1). Taxonomy (NCBI): domain Eukaryota; kingdom Metazoa; phylum Chordata; class Actinopteri; order Cypriniformes; family Cyprinidae; genus Spinibarbus; species Spinibarbus caldwelli. The sequence continues at coordinate 16,167,190 of CM077258.1, forward strand.
GCTGAAGCTACATTGCCAACAAATATCTTCACCATTTTGAACAGGAAGAACAGCAGTGCGTTTTGGGATCAGTCTTTGGTTGATTCGCAAGTGCAAGATATCAAACGATGAAGTTCCTACGAAAAAAACAACAAAGTAAAATAAACAGGCAAAATATATGCAAATCAACTTTACCAAGAATTTCAAATGTAAAACACACAGGATAAACCACAACTTCCATACTGCCATTCATATTTTTTTCCCCCCACTGGTACTTAATAATAATTAATGCTTAAATCATAGGAATACAAGTCAAACTATGTATTATTATT